>WEDG01000310.1:0-254346 GCA_017591395.1 Schistocephalus solidus | reverse complement strand
ATCCTTTTTATACATCAAGTGAGATGCTGAGGACCATAGTTAACTGACGCTTTTTGCTATATTTTGTTTCTATGCGCCATAGTGATCAAAAGGAATGATATCGACGTTCCATTACCCTCATTCTGAAATGCTACTGCATTACCTACTCCTACCACCTAACATTATGTTCCTTAGCATTCTTTTTCTCCCTACCATCTTTATGAAGCTCATTGAAATCTGCCTTCATTTTAATGTTATGAGATTTTCTTCAGTGACCATTTTCTAGTTTACTATTAATTTCATCGCTAACTTGTGACCAAACAGGACCAGTTCTGCAAAATAATTTTAAATATTTGAACATTGTATCTGCAACAAATTGTTATAATGTCGTTTATCATGCTTTTTAGACAGAACCTTGCGGACACTCTTTTACGAAATATAAATTCTAATTCGTAAAAAGCTTGTAGCGAGCTCTTGTTGTATCTTAGTGCGTCAAATAGACCTACAAAAACGATCGAAAATACCGAATAGCAAGTCATTAGCCAGACACCTCCTTCTAATTAACTATTATCTTCGTGGTTTACTCTGTGCATCTTAGCGTGGATGTGATATTACTGACGGATAGCCTTTTTCGTCATCTAAATTCGTGACTCTCTCGCTTTAAAAGCGCCTTATCTATCTCGCATTTATTTGCTTAAAAATGTCCGCTCGGATCGCTCCTTATATGATATTAGCTGTTTATAAGCATAGCATGTATATTCTGTCTGTCCTGCTTTGTAATTTCAAACAAAACATCACTGCCTGTGAATGCTCTGTCAACGCGAAAGTCACCTAGAAAAGTGAGCTGAACCCGAAAGACAAAGGCTAAAAGCCTATTTTCCTCAACTATACTAAACTGAATTTTGCATTTTTGCATGTCCAGTCTGGGCCCAGTAACATCGAAGTGGATAGCCTCTCACGTTCACCGTTCATACTCAAATCGGTTTAGCCTTCGTGTACATGGCAGCAGTACTGATCAATCATGGTTTGACATAGTTTTATCAGGTGACGTCGTAGTTACCTGCAATTAAAAGTGCAATTGAACGAAATCAACAACGGTGTTTTGAAGGTACGAGTCCGGTCCAATCACTATTTGGTTGCACGCCTTTTTAACCTTTTCGAAGATGATGAGGTCATTCCTAATGAAGGGTCTCCAGGCTTGATAGAATTTTTGAGTTGCTGGCATAAAAATGCCCCAAAAACTCCGAGAGAAACAGTCTTCATAAAAGGGAGAGAGAGCTCCGCTTGACGAGGTATAGGGTTTTACACTGCAAAGCATGCAGGACGAATCTTAGATGAAAAATTTACAAATCTCTCGCGATCAAGTAGATGAACAGATAACAAACCATTAGACTGATCTTCAATCGAGTCATTCTCCGTCTCTGATTGGAAATCAGCATATATATACCCTATTCACAAGGGTGGATTCAGAACCAGCGCTAAAACCTATTGACCGGTGTGTCCCTCACATGCATTTGTTGCAAATAGATGGAAAATGGGATTATGGGGAATTTACTCACTTTGGATAGAAAACATCTTGATAGGCCGATCAAAGTCCGCGTGCATTGGTTTCTGCGAAATCAATTTCCGTGCCGGTCGAGTGGTGCACCTCAGGGCTGCGTGCTTGAACCATTACTTTTCTTAATCTATGTCAATGATTGTATGAATGGATTGAACAGTACGGGAGCCATTTTTGCAGACGACATCAAGATATGGCAACCAATCCGATACAGTACTCATGAACAGATTCTTTACAAGAAGGATCCAACCGCCTATCTGAATGGTCCGATAAATGGCAGATGAAGTTCAACTTTTGATAAATATTTCGCACTGCGGCAAAAATAAGGCAATCGCGATGGGCGACTCCCATCAATACGTCCTTGACGGAAGGTGCCTCGTCAAATGTATCCGAATTAAAAGGATCTCGGAATTCACCATCTTGTCTTCCCTCGCCCTCCGCTCAATGTGTTAGGGTGGCCAAAAAGACGTCAAATGTCCTGTTTGCCATTAAAAGAACTTCTGTAGACATCGATAAGGACATATTTGGAAAAATATATGGACGTTTATTCGTTCACACCTGGAATATGGAGTTCAGGCGTGGCGACCGTGGCTGAAAAAGATTACAAACCGCTGAAAAAAGGGTCCAAAGGAGGTCAGGGTTCTAAAGTCTTTATCATATAAATGCAGACGAGACGCTTCGTAACCTTTACCTGTTGAAAACAGGCAGATTCGTAGCGTTATCATACAGACATACCGGCTTTGTAAGGAATCAGAACTGTGTTCTACATTTTTGAAGACATTTTTCATTTGCCACAACAACAAACATGCGTGGAACTTCTAAAATTTCAAGGAACCTTATATCACCTCGATTTTCGTCGTCATTCATTTTCGCAGCGAGTTGATAGTGCCTGAACGGACCTCCCAGAGGAGGTCATATGGTGACACGACAGACCCATCCAAACAATAACTGGATTTATATGTGCTTGAAAATACCGTTCATTATTCCAGTAAGGTACTGCTACTTCACACCAAAAGCTTCGCACAAACCTACAGATAACGGGGATATAAGTAATCTTCGATCCTTCAGGATGAATGTGCTTAGATCCCAGTGTTACAGAAATATTTTCTTTCTATGTAACCAGGTTACTCACCAATTTGTAGTAACATATTTATTTTAACGTAAATATCCTTAATGTGCCTTCCTATCCCACTTTGATGCTCGTCACCATTCCTTTCGTAGCAAAATTGTTGGTACCTTGGAATGGACGCCCAGACAACGGCTCTTACGGGAGGACACAGATACAAAACCAACACTCAACTGAGTATATGATTTTGCTTAACAACTACCGTTCATTCAACAGGATGGCACTGCAACATCATATCAAAGTTCTTCATATACATGCAGCAATGGTGGTTAACCGTGCCTAGATCCCACTGTAGGAAAAACCTTTTTCTATGCACATATGCTACTACATACATGTAACGTCACATATATTTTTAACTGCAATATCTTCGATGAACCTTATACAACCTGGATGTTCGTCGCCCTTCGTTTTTCGCAGCGAGTTTTTAGTGCCTGGATCGAACTGCAAGAGGAAGTCATACGGCGGATCCCACGACTGCCACACTCGAACATAAAACTGTATTTATATTCGCTTGACAATTATCGTATCTTCTTGCAGGAAGGAACTGCTAGCATCATGACAGTTCGACCGTCGTAGTCCGACGATGTCCACCGTATGCTCCATGGGAAAGTGGAGCAGAGACGGTGACGATTGTGCGTGAATTAGTTTAAAGTGATAGTAGACTTTCGCTTCATCTACTGCACCTCTCCTCCTCCCCACCTGAGCCCGGTGTCATGACAGAGTCAAGAAGACCGAGGCGGAGAGGACGCAGGTGGCTGGCGTGGCTGGGTCCCCTAAGCCTAAAGCCGCCCCAAAGGCGTGCCACCACACCTCCATGTTCGGCATTTGTTATGGGAGCGCAACCCGAATAACGCATGCCGTGTCCTAATTTTGGCTCCCCGTGTTGGTCCAACGCATCTACCACGTGGCCCGTTTAGGCTACACACACACAAACAAAACAAAACGAGTACAGAGAAATATCCACACCTGACAGGCAAAAGCAGGATTCGGACTAGCGCTATCTTCCAAGAAGTCCAGCTACGCGGTTCTGGAGGAAAACAGGTACACGACAAAGTTCGACCGTCGAAGTCCGACGTGATGTCCACCGTATGCTCTGGGCGTGGAGCTGGAGCAGTGACGGTCCAGACTCTTGCGCGTGATTTAGCTTTAAAGTGATAGTAGACTCTTTGCGGATGCATCTACCGGCACTCTCTCCTCCTCCTCACGAGCCTTTCGGTGTCAAGCACAGAGCTCGGCAGAAGACCGAGGCGGGAGAGGACGGCGGGTCGGCTGGCGGCCGGGTCCTGTCCTAAGCTGCCTTGTGCCGTGCCCTCACGCCCACGTTCGCCACTTTATAGCGATGAGGCCAGCAACTCCGACAACGCGATGCCATGTTCTTACCGTGGCGTGTTGGTCCAACGCGATCTACCACGTATTTCGCCGAGGGCACTCTTCGCTGCATCATACAAAGCGCATTGTAGCACATACATGCAGCAGATAACGGTGATATTCCATTATTTGACATCACGTAATCATCGAAACTGTTAGACCATCGACTCGTTAGCAACCATTTTCGTCTCCCACTCTTTATATGTTATTAACTCTGGCAAATGACTTTATTTCGACTGCAATTTTCGCAGCTGAATTTTCTTTCATTAATTGATCTTCAAAGACAATGCCTATTACTCCCAACATACTGAACTATACTGAACTAAACCAGAAGCCTCTAGCTCTTCAGGATCCAGAAACAATTCCTAAAATGACCTTTAATGCATGCATAAAAATATAATTACTAGAAGCTTTTCTCTGAATACCTCACTAGTAAAATCTCTTTAAAACAAAGAATAACTACGCAGTGGTTTTCATTATCGGGCAGTTTCTTCCATACGGCCGTGGTGTGTTTACCCGTAACGGACAAACGATACTCATATGCGCGAGTTAATGTAAGACACAAACAGAAACCGCAATGAAAAACAGACAACACGCTTCAGAGAACACCGTTATCTAACTGATATTGCATGCTTTAACTGAGGCTGTGGATCATCGACAAGCTGTAACGGAAAAATTTGTTCCAAGCAATTGAAAGGCGTTGTTGCAACACTACTTAGTGCTGGAAGATCTTTTTCTCTGCACCACGATTAACCGAAAGGCAGTTTATATCGATAAGCACCGTTGAAATCGTAAGCGCACCTGCAGAACCTAAAATTCTGAAAACACTGAGATATATCGTTGAAATAGCTACAA
Source organism: Schistocephalus solidus (assembly GCA_017591395.1). Classification (NCBI taxonomy): domain Eukaryota; kingdom Metazoa; phylum Platyhelminthes; class Cestoda; order Diphyllobothriidea; family Diphyllobothriidae; genus Schistocephalus; species Schistocephalus solidus. Next base: position 249,460 of record WEDG01000310.1, on the reverse strand, counting down.
AGTGAGCGTGAATCAAGCATGCTCTGAATCTGTTCACTTGTCAAAATGTTTTGGTGCTGCCAAATAAATTGTATATTTAATTCGTAGTGTGCGAGCATCCAAATAGGAGTAAATTACGTTTTAATGCATGTTACCTTTACCGAAGGAGGCAAGATTAAGCCAGGTGTTATCCAGTTCAACATGATTCAAAGCCTTATTTTAAACAAGTTAACAGTGTTAAATACAAACGTGTTGTCTGTTTTCATTGCAGTTTCTGCTTATGTCTTACATTAACTCGCACATATAAGTATCGTTTGTCCGTTACGGTAAACACCAGCCATATGGAAGAAACTGCCCGATAATAAAACCCTGCAGTTATTCTTTGTTTAAGGAAGAGAATTTTTACTAGTTTTTGGTATTCGAAAAAGCTTCAATAATTATATTTTTATGCATGCATTAAGGTCATTTAGAATTTATTTCTGGATCCTGAAGAGCTGAGGCTTCTGGTTTAGTTCAGTATAGTTCAGTATATTTAAGGGTAATAGGCATTGTCTTTGAAGATCCAATTAATAAGAAAAATTCAACTGCAAAATTACAGTCGAAATAAAGTCATTGCAAAAAGTTAACAACATATGCAAAAGTAGAACGAAAATAGTTTTTAACAGTCGATGATTAACAGTTTCGATGATTACTGATGTCAAATAATAGATATCACCGTTATCTGCATGTATGTGCAATGCTTTGTATGATGCAGCAGTGCCCCCTAAACGGGCCACGTGGTAGATGCGTTGGACCAACACGGGGCCACATTAGGGCATGGCATGCGTTATTCGGGTTGCGCTCCCATAACAAAATGCCGAACATAGAGGTGTGGTGGCACGCCTAGGGGCGGCTAGGACTTAGGGGACCCGGCCGCGCCAGCCACCTGCGTCCTCTCCCGCCTCCGGTCTTCTTGACTCTGTCTTGACACCAGGCTCAGGTGGGGAGGAGGAGAGTGCGGTAGATGCATCGCAAGTCTACTATCACTTTAAACTAAATCACGCGCAAGTCACCGTCCCTGCTCAACTTTCCCATGAGCATACGGTGGACATCGTCGGACTACGACGGTCGAACTGTCGTGTGCTGCCTGTTTTCTCAGAACCGCATAACGGACTTCTTGGAAGACGCGCTAGTCCGAATCCTGCTTTTGCCTGTCAGGTGTGGATATTTCTCTGTACTCGTTTGTTTGTTTGTGTGTGTGTGCTCCCCTAAACGGGCCACGTGGTAGATGCGTTGGACCAACACGGGGGCCAAATTAGGACACGGCATGCGTTATTCGGGTTGCGCTCCCATAACAAATGCCGAACATGGAGGTGTGGTGGCACGCCTTGGGGCGGCTAGGGCTTAGGGGGACCAGCCACGCCAGCCACCTGCGTCCTTCTCCCGCCTCCGGTCTTCTTGACTCTGTCAGCGACACCGGGCTCAGGTGGGGGAGGAGGAGAGTGCGGTAGATGAAGCGAAAGTCTACTATCACTTTAAACTAATTCACGCACAAGTCACCGTCTCTGCTCCACTTTCCCATGGAGCATACGGTGGACATCGTCGGACTACGACGGTCGAACTGTCATGATGCAGCAGTTCCTTCCTGCAAGAAGATACGATAATTGTCAAGCGAATATAAATACAGTTTATGTTCGAGTGTGGCAGTCGTGTCCGCCGTATGACTTCCTCTTGCAGTTCGATCCAGGCACTAAAAAACTCGCTGCGAAAACGAAGGGCGACGAACATCCAGGTTGTATAAGGTTCATCGAAGATATTGCAGTTAAAATACATATGTGACGTTAAATATGTCAGTAACATATGTGCATAGAAAAAAAGGTTTTCCTACAGTGGGATCTAGGCACAGTTAACCACCATTATCTCCATGTATATGAAGAACTTTGATATGATGTTGCAGTGCCATCCTGTTGAATGAACGGTAGTTGTTAAGCGAATATAACTCCAGTTGGTGTTGGTTTGTATCTGTCATGTCCTCCCGTAAGACGTTGTCTGGGCGTCCATTCCCAGGTACCAACAATTTGCTACGAAAAGGAATGGTGACGAGCATCCAAGTGGGATAAGGCACATTAAGGATATTTACGTTAAAATAAATATGTTACTACAAATTGGTGAGTAACCTAGTTACATAGAAAGAAAATATTTCTGTAACACTGGGATCTAAGCACATTCATCCTGAAGGATCGAAGATTACTTATATCCCCGTTATCTGTAGGTTTGTGCGAAGCTTTGGTGTGAAGTAGCAGTACCTTACTGGAATAATGAACGGTATTTTTCAAGCAAATATAAATCCAGTTATTGTTTGAATGGGTCTGTCGTGTCCGCCCGTATGACCTCCTCTGGGAGTCCGTTCCAGGCACTATCAACTCGCTGCGAAATGAATGACGACGAAAATCGAGGTGATATAAGGTTCCTTGAAATTTTAGAGAGTTCCCACGCATGTTTGTTGTTGTGGCAAATGAAAAATGTCTTCAAAATGTAGAACACAGTTCTGATTCCTTACAAGCCGGTATGTCTGTATGATAACGCTACGAATCTGCCTGTTTTCAACAGGTAAAAGGTTACGAGCGTCTCGTCTGCATTTATATGATAAAGACTTTAGAACCTGACCTCCTTTGGACCCTTTTCAGCAGTTTGTAATCTTTTTTCAGCCACGGTCGCCACGCCTGAACTCCATATTCCAGGTGTGAACGAATAAACGTCCCGTATATTTTTCCAAATATGTCCTTATCGATGTCTACAGAAGTTCTTTTAATGGCAAACAGGACATTTGACGTCTTTTTGGCCACCCTAACACATTGAGCGGAGGGCTTGAGGGAAGACAAGATGGTAATTCCGAAGTCCTTTAATTCGGATACATTTGACAGGCACCTTCCGTCAAGGACGTATTGATGGGAGTCGCCCATCGCGATTGCCTTATTTTTGCCGCAGTGCGAAATATTTATCAAAGTTGAACTTCATCTGCCATTTATCGGACCATTCAGATAGGCGGTTGGATCCTTCTTGTAAAGTCTGTTCATGAGTACTGTATCGGATTGGTTGCCATATCTTGATGTCGTCTGCAAAAATGACTCCCGTGCTGTTCAATCCATTCATACAATCATTGACATAGATTAAGAAAAGTAATGGTTCAAGCACGCAGCCCTGAGGTGCACCACTCACGACCGGCACGGAAATTGATTTCGCAAAACCAATGCACGCGGACTTTGATCGGCCTATCAAGATGTTTTCTATCCAAATGAGTAAATTCCCCCTTATAATCATTTCCATCTATTTGCAACAAATGCATGTGAGGCACACCGGTCAATAGGTTTTAGCGCTGGTTCTGAATCCACCCTTGTGAATAGGGTATATATATGCTGATTTCCAATCAGAACGGAGAATGACTCGATTGAAGATCAGTCTAATAGTTTGTTATCTGTTCATCTATAGATCGCAGAGATTTGTAAATTTTCATCTAAGATTCGTCCTGCATGCTTGCAGTGTAAGCCCTGTACCTCGTCAAGCGGGCTCTCTCTCCCTTTTATGAAGACTGTTTCTCTGGAGTTTTTTGGGGCATTTTATGCCAGCAACTCAAAATTCCTATCCAAGCCTGGAGACCCTTCATTGGGAATGACCTCATCATCTTCGAAAAGGTTAAAAGGCGTGCAACCAAATAGTGATTGGACCGGACTCATTACCTTCCAAAACACCGTTGTTGATTTCGTTCAATTTACTTTTAATTGCAGGTAACTACGACGTCACCTGATAAAACTATGTCAAACCATGATTGATCAGTACTGCTGCCATGTACACGAAGGCTAAACCGATTTAGTATGAACGGTGAACGTGAGAGGCTATCCACTTCGTGTTACTGGGCCCAGACTGGACATGCAAAAATGAAATTCAGTTTAGTATAGTTGAGGAAAATAGGCTTTAGCCTTTGTCTTTCCGGGTTCAGCTCACTTTTCTAGGTGACTTTCGCGTTGACGGAGAGCATTCAAGGCAGTGATGTTTTTGTTTGAAATTACAAAGCAGGACAGACAGAATATACATACTGCTTATAAACAGCTAATATCATATAAGGGGAGCGATCCGAGCGGACATTTTTAAGCAAATAAATGCGAGATAGATAAGGCGCTTTAAAGCAGAGAGAGTCACGAATTTAGATGACGAAAAAGGCTATCCGTCAGTAATATACATCCACACTTAAGATGCACAGGTAAACCTGAGAAGATAATAGTTAATTAGAAGGAGGTGTCTGGCTAATGACTTGCTATTCAGTATTTTCGATCGTTTTTGTAGGTCTATTTGACGCACTAAGATACAACAAGAAAGCTCGCTACAAGCTTTTTACGAATTAAGAATTTATATTTCGTAAGTGTCCGCAAGGTTCTGTCTAAAAAAGCATGATAAACGACAAAAATTATAACAATTTGTGCAGATACAATGTTCAAATATTTAAAATTATTTTGCAGAACTGGTCCTGTTTGGTCACAAGTTAGCGATTTTTTGAAATTAATAGTAAACTAGAAAATGGTCACTGAAGAAAATCTCATAACATTAAAATGAAGGCAGATTTCAATAGGCTTCCATTTTTTAAAAGATGGTAGGAGAAAAAGAATGCTAAGGAACATAATGTTAGGTGGTAGAGTAGGCTAATACTGCAGTAGCATTTCAGAATGAGGTAATGGAACGTCGATATCATTCCTTTTTTGATCACTATGGCGCATGAAACAAAATATAGCAAAAAAGCGTCAGTTAACTTGGTCCTCAGCATCTCATGATGTGGAATTGAAATCTAATGATGCTATGTATCCAACGAAATGGGAGCATTTTAGACTGAGTACGTCCAAATGACTTCCTCGGTAGAATAACTGGTGGTATGAGGAGACATCATGGTTAATGGGGCACTCGAGGTTGTAAACAATAGGTTTTAGGAGGGTTACTTAAATTGGCGATGGTCCCTTCTCAATGTCATGGAGAAAGCAGCTGGAAAAAAATGAGGACATAAAAGGTAACTTAAATCAGTGTAAAGATAAATGTGCAATATTTTCTTGCATGCAGATAGCCTAGTTAACGGCATAATTGCAATTGACAAGTTATTCCAAAGAACGCTATTTCAAGAAGCCAATAATAGTGAGCGTTTACACGTGGACGATGCGGGAGGGGGTATATTTAGTGCAGAATCTCCTAGGCTACAGTGAAACCTAACGAAGGTTATGACGGAATGCTTGGGGAATTTTGAGTTATTAATTAGTCGGAAAACGAGACAAAAACCTGCTTCCAGTCTCTTGGCCAAGCTGCCGCTACTTACAAATCTGCATTATATGTACAATAGTTTATAAACAAATGGTGTTTTCTTTGCATTTAAATGTGGCAGGATTTTCTGAAAGGAAAACCTCGTCAGGGAGTGCGATCCATGCTGCAACGACCATCTGCGAAAAGGCGTTCCGACGGATGTACGTGTGGATTAATTTCCTCTGCAGTTAAAAGGGATGACACCTCAGATGTTCCATCCCAGCGTGGCCGAAGATGTTACGAACTCTAGGGCACACTCGTGCCCTCTGACATTCCGGAAGGTTTGAATGAGCTCACACTGTAGTTGCCTGTAATTGAGAGGAAAAAAGCAAATTCAGCCAGTCTGGCTTCGTAAGGCAGATGACTTTAAATTATTACCCATATTCGTAGCTCTCACATGCAGTCGTTCCAGCTGTAGATAATCCTTCTAAAAACAAGGATGCAATGCCTGGACGGCATATTCCAAGTGAGCTTAAACAAATGCCCCGTAGCTAGGCTGTATTATAATAATAATAAAAATAATAGTAAAATTTTATATATTTAAGGCCCAGTGGGCACCATCATTACAAACTTTGTATTGTGATTTAAACAAATACAAAGTAGATAATTGCTGCACTATGTAAGCAACCAAATGCACAGCAAAAATGAGAAGTATGGTAGGCATTACCGATTAAGAACGATTTGCTATTTTTCAAACAATAGTCAGCAATCTTTGGCATATGCGTTTAACTAGAAAAGAACCAGTAAAACACTCATGCGGTTTAATCAGAGGCGGATTTCGGCGAGACGCCAATTTAAAAAAAACTTGGAGAATAAAACTGCTTCACTTAAAAATCAATAGCTTAATTCAATTGGAAAGTATTTTTATGTTGCTGACAACGTATGAGGGTTCGGAAAGCTATTTATTGGATGAGAGAAAATATAGCAGTCATAGCTACTGTTTATAACCACCAGCGGAGGTGAGAAAGGAAGAACTCATCGTAGGAAACAAGGTGGAAAACAAAGGTTGGACAGTAGAGGTCACGAGATCATCATCAAGATGCGACCTTGCTGACTGCATAGTCCACCAACAAAGAGGCTTAACCATCAGAACCCACCTCAATCATCCACTGAACCTGGAGACCATCGTCAAGGTTGCAACATCGGTGGAACGTGTTAAGGTTGCCAAGAGTTGGCGATGCTAGTTTAAAAGGAGTGGACGAAATAGTAAATGCAGAGATTAACTCTCCAGAGGTTGATGGAAATATTCTTGAGACCAATACAATATTAAGCCAGCTGCCTCAAATACCAGGAGGACCCTTTTCAAAATCCAAAATTTGCGAGTTTGGGAAGGAAACAGACAATAAGGTCTTTATATCTTCCGAAGTTAAATGTTTGCATAATTTGGTTTTAAAAATAGCTAGTGTAGACGGCAAACTTATTTCCAGTGGAAAAGTATTCCATATGAAGGCATATGTGGAGGCAGAATCTGAGAACGAATAGTTGTGGAGCTAAGGGGTGGTTAAATGATCATGTAGGAATTACAAGTGGCATAGGGTCAATCAACCAGATTGAGCGCGTTAATTCATAAGGGATATCGGCTAGAGTTAACGTGAAACAGGAAGCTGACACAGGCTTTGATTCTTCTAACCCACAGAAATTTAATGTTTGCTTACTGGCATATATCCATATAAGGAAAACTGGACCCAGGAAGAGAAAATAGTCTTCGAGTAAGAACTATCTGAAATTTTTCAATATTACTTCAGTCAGAGGTCTTCATCATTCCAAAGAGGGGACAGCAGTATTCTGGGATAGGAAGAACAAACATGCGGTATGGGTTTAACTTTATTTCCGAAAGGAAGACATCATGTGATATAAAACCACATATCTCTGCAGTCTATGCAGAAATTCGTCCGGTATGAGGCGATAATGAAAGCTTATTCGTGTAACTAAGACCTAATTATCTTTTGGTTGATCGTTCTCAATTGTACGTTTTTGTAGTACTAGGATTCCAGGCAGCTTGGCGGGGCCAAAACACATCAAACTACTCTTGGATAAAGAAAATTCCATCTGCCAACTAGAGCTTCAACGTGACAGTAGATTACTGTTGATTTTATCAACGCAACTATGGGCAGTGTCCTTAGAAAATAAGTAAATGTACTTGAGATCGTCAGCGTTAACAAAATGTTGTGAATTTTTGAGTATATTTGAAATTTCGTTAATGTACAGAATGAAGAAATTATGTGATATAAAACCACATATCTGTGCTGCCTTTGCAGAAATTCGATCTGTATGAGGCGATAATACTAGCTTATTCGTATGACTTAAACCCAAGTCTCTTATGGTTGATCGTTATAAAAGTGTACTATTTTGAAATACTAGGGGTCCAGGAAGCTCGGCGTGGGCAAAACACATGAAACTGCTCTTGGATGAAGAAAATTCCTTCTGGCAACTGGAGCTCCAACGTGAGAGCATAAGTAGATCATTGTTGTTTTTATCAACGTAACAAGGGGTAGTGACTTTATAAAATAAATAAATTCAAAAAAGGTCGTCAGCGTAAACGAAAGTTTGTGAATTTGTGAGTAAATTTGAAATTGCGTTTATGAACAGAATGAAGAGAAGTGAACCAATTACCCTGAATTTAAAAACGTCACACGTGTTTGGCTGAGGATTCAAATAGCTATTACCTACTAAGACCTTCTGGCTGTGGTTAGACTAGTAGGAACCAATGAAGTCAAGGAGAGGAATCCGGATGCCGAGGTCTTCCAGTTTCACTAGAAGACGTCTGTGCGGTACTTTGGCAAAGGCTTTGCTCAGGTCAAAGTAGATCACAATCACTGACGGCTGCTCATTACGAAGGGAAGTGACGAGGTTAAGATAAGCTTAGTTAAACACATCGTATGATCCCCCAGGTAGAAAACAATATTGCGCGTCCCATAAGAGCTTATTAACAAGGCAAACATCGAGAACTTGATTAAACATATTTATTTCATGACGTTTTGCTAGAGCTGGGGTTTTTGAACGCCTCGACAATTGTTAACGTCGGAACGAGATCCCGGCTTGTAGACAGGAATAATAATAGATGTCTTAAAAGAGTCAGGAAAGAATGTGTTTAAAAGATAAACTGATAATATATGGCTATGCAATCGGTGTAAGCTCGGCACTCTCTTAATAACTGATGTCGAAATTACCTCAGTCCCCAAATAATCGGGTTTTTTAGGAGAATTATTTGCTAACGAAATAGTTCTAAGAATAAATCAATGGTGCTGATAACATTCAATGTGGACGCCTAAAACGTCGGAACCGGTTCAGATTCCATCGTAAGATGATTAACAAAGAACGCACTAAACCGTTCTGCCTTACCACAGTCTTCGAGAATGAAGTTCTTGTCTTCGTTAACTAATGGATGAGTTTCATAACCTCATTTACAGGAGTATCAACGGTGAAACAGTTGAGCGACAGATTTTGCAGGTTTTTGCTCAGTGAGTGAACAAGATTTCCTCTGTATGTATCGTGCAAGACGTATCTTACAGGATAATTGAAACATCTCTGCGATACTTAGATGTTCAGATAACTTACTATTAGATTGATGTTTTAACTGCTTTCTCAATTCCTTTAGTCATGGCAAAAGACAGTGAGCAACGGTGGATTCCGAAACGTAGGGTTTGACAATTTTAATGGGCACAAATTCCCGGATGTTATTTGAAACGACTGATATGAAGACACAAAGACTTGTTTCGCCGTTTATGGAGGAGAGAGGCTGCCAGTTCAATGAGTCCATAAAGTTATTAAGCTCATATCTGTGAGGTTAAAAGCGTGATGGATACGAAATGCGCTAGACTTTTTCGATTAAACCATCGGAAGGCAACAGTGAATTAATGTATGGTCACTATGGAAGAAGCCTTGTTTAAAATCAAAGAAGATTGAAGCAATTTCGTTTGTGAAAATCAGGTCTTAAATATGCTTTTCTCTCGTTGAAGAACGGACAAGCTGGGACCAAGTACAAAAGTGAATAATATTGAGGAAAGGGTGAAATCTGAGTGGACAAAAATTACAATCCAGTCAATTTCAAGAAAATTAAAATCCCCAGCGATTAATTTAATGTTAAAATTAGGCTCCAAAAATCAATTTAAAAATTTCACAAAGTTTTGCAGCAAAATCGGATGATGAATTAGGCGGGTTCTAAATACTTTCTAAAATCGCTTTTTTCATGGGTGACAGAATAAAAGATGCGAAGCATTTATTACCAGAGAATGACGAAACATATAAATCAAATTCGAAATGCTTAAATGAAGCTTTTATGTAGAGGAGACAACCATCAACACGCTTTCTAATGCGGTCTTGACAGTAGAGATCATAATGGTCTATGACAAGGATAGAGTGGGAAATTAAGGGATGGTTCCAAGATTCAGTTACAAATAAGACATCTGGCATTAACCCGAAAGCAATGGCTCTCAGTTTGGCCATCTAATTTATAACAGATCTAGCATTAAGAAATATGACATCTAGCGTAGTTTGAGTATCCAAAATAGCATTATCGATATTTATAAAAAAGGAAGACTTGGTGGTGGGTAAGTAAACTTAAGAGGGGAAAGTAAAGGCGAAAAGTACAATTGAGGCTGTCTACAATTAGCTAAGCTGTAACTGCTAACTAAATTAGGATTATTGTAGAGACGCATACTACGCATTTAGTACTGTTGTCTCGTCCCAGGGGATTTCTTTGAGGTAGCAACAAAAACGAACTTGAGAGGTCATTCTCTCAAATTACGTGTGACTGGAGCAAGGCTACACACTCGGAAGTACTTCTTCTCCAAAAGAGTAGTCAAAGCTTGGAAAAGTCTTATTCTGGATGTTGATACGTCGGACCCTTTTGAGGCTTTTAAGCGAAAGTTAGATCGATATAATGGTGCGAGCAACAACACTTATTGAAAGCTGCAAGTGTGACGTCAGACATATGACATTTATGATACTACTAGCTATAGTTGAGTAACATTTCTTTACGTTTGTTATTTTTTTTCGAGTGCTTGAATTCTCCCATTATTCCCATGCTGGGGTCCTCGAGGTCTTGGCTGCTTAATTTATTTGCACCCCTTGGTGATCCCATGAGTGTTTGCATCAGCTGGACCTGGCGACCGTCGTCTATGAGGTGTATAAATGTTCTCCCTTGGTTCGAACCACAATGGAACGAGGATGATCTGGACATATATTTCCACCCTTAACGGACTCTGCAATCAGCAAGGCAGCATTCGGCTGATTAATGTGACCTCCGCAATGCCCCTCGTTGGACCCCACCCCAAGAGTGACAGTTTTTTTCTCATAAATATCACCGGGAGTTTTTTCTCTGTCTGCTATTTTTCAACTATGTTCCACAATGTTGGCCTCGTCAACATATTGAGATACTGTTTTTCGATACCACAACTCGCACGTTCAAATAGGGAATTCAAAGGTGACTCACCTGCAACTCCCTTAGATAAACTGATACTGATACGTAAACATATAAGGGTGGTATATATTGTGAGAAGGACTATTTGCTGTTTGAGCGAAAATAGTAGGACTTAAAATAGGATTTTGACTAATATTGTAATAATATTGGGGGGAGAATAACATTTAAAAATGGAAAAAATTAATATGGAGAACTGTCACCATAAGGTGTACAGTTAATTAATTACGGAGGAGCTGGATGGTTGGGATAATTGCTAAGGAAATTTTGGGTATGTATAGTAGATGCTGAAGGTTTAGGATTGAACAGATGAGACCAGAGTGGATAGCGTGGAATGGGAACGAGGCGGACTTGACTCAGTTTTGTGGACTAAGTCAACTGTAGAAATACAAGGAAAACCACATTGAAACGGAGAAGCAGTCGGTCTTGGCACTTTGGACGGAGTTGCTGACATTAAAGGCGGGCTAACAACATGGCTGATAGCTAATGCGTTTTAAATTTCTATTCGCGAGGAAGAAGGCGCTAATGAATTCGTTGAAACAAAATATGCAGGCAAATTTTAGGGGGAGTTTGAACAGGGTAACAGAGGAGACTTATGAATAATGGATTGAGAGGCCGAAGACCTATGCGAGAGCGGAGACACATTCATTCGCCCCCTCAGTGTAAGATCTCAACACATGTAACATTTTGCAACTTCTAGATAACTAGAAATGTGACCTCGTTGTGCAAAGATGGAGTCCACCTGGATTGGTGAAAAATGGGTGACTAATATAGGTGGATTTCGGCTACATGAGGAAAGGCGCTTGACCTCAGCTATTTTTTATTTGAAGCCTACGGTAACGTCAAAAGGTCGTCTGTCTTGGGCAACATTTTAAAAAGAAAATTAAAATTAATTTTCTGTCGGTCTAAAGTTTCCCTGGCAGCTGGCGGCTCGATGAACTCCGCCTCCGATTTAACCGTAGGAGTTTTTTACTGCTTATTTTCTAGTTCACCGTCTATGCCAAAGATTGTTGACTATTATTTTTCAAAATGGCAAATAGTTCTAAATTGGATATACCTAAAATAAAACTCATGTGTGCTGTTTATATGGCTGCTCACATAGCGCAGCAGTTATCCAATTTGAATTATTTTATACCGCGATACTACGTTTATAACGATGAGGGCCCTCTGGGCCTTAAATATGCAAATTATTTTTATACGATGTTCCGAGAAATGTATACATTCAAGCACTGAAACGGCTTTTATAACAGCACATTGACATAGTAAAGTTGACGTTAAGGTTCTCTATACTGAGGCAAATAACTGCCCTGAGTGCGCTGCTTTATCGCAATTTTCATAGACGAGACACCGATCCCATCTTTAAGTACTACGACTGGGTCTTTGTTTTTTTATCGACTTTTAAAATACTGGAATATATTTTAAGGATTATTTTCCGCTTGCTGGATAATTCTTAATTCATAGTTCTTCCTGGTCTGATGGATCATTTTTACAGCATTTCGTTGGTGAAGAAATTCCTCGAGATGTTATGCTGACCCTGTTTCCCTTATTGCCTTCCATTGTTTTTATTTTTCTTCGTTAACTGCCTGTTAATTGATCTTGTTAACAAGGCAGGGTGACTGGTTTTTTGCACATTCACTGGACAAAAGCAATTATCCAGGTCGAGGGAAACTGCCTTTAACGATCGCCATTCATCCTTCGGATTCCCTATGAGCACACAATCCAATTTCACGGACATCAGATCATTTCTCACCGCTTTGAAATTGACCTTCCATATATATCGCTTGACTTTCGTTTTCTTTTGGCGCAGAGAATACAGTCATTAATCCCCCAGCAGCCTACTTTCGTCACTCTTACCTAGAGGTGCAATAGAATAAACTTCATAAATGTAAGAGACGTTTGAAGTATATACTAGGTTCGAGCAATTGAATCTCTGGTTATATCTTCTTCTCTTTCAGTATGTTAACCTTCTGGGACAGAGGTTTGTCGAGAGTGAGATCCATTAGCTTGTGGCTGAAGGAAGTTGGCGCACCGTCAAATCTCAGATTTATCCAGTCTACTATAGGTACATTAAAATCTCCAGCAATAAGCACCTTCAGGTGACTTGCAACTTTCTTGAGCATATTGAGGAGTAACTCATCAGCTGCACTTGGAATATTCAGTGGTCTGTAGATCGTCAATAAATGCAGGTTTTGTGAACAATGCTTTTTTTATCCAGAGAAATTCATATGCAAGGTAGATAGGGTGTGCTCGTTCGACTGCTGAGATTTTCGGTCCTAACAAATACGGCCACTCCACCTGCCTGTCTATTTTCTCGGGCTCTTCGAAAGAGCTGGCATCCATCGATCAAAATCACGGTATCCGCGATTTCCGCTCTGAGTCAAGTATCCGTAATGGCAACGACATCGAGGGGTTCAGTCTGAGCCTAATGCTTTGAATTCGTCTTTTATCAAAATGAGCCTCTAACACTCTATAAATGATGTTCACGCCTGGGCTGTGAAAATTAACACCTTGTCAGTTTAACTTGCATAGTATGTAAAATAATGGAGCATATTATCAAGAAGCATTTAATGCGCTATCTGGAAAACAACGAATACTGATGCTATGTCCAACACGGCTTCCGTTCAAGACGTTCTTGCCACACGAGTGCCCTTCAGTTGCACGAGAAATAGACGAACGCAACAGATAAGGGTTATCCAGTAGATATTATATTTTTGACTTAAATATACCCTTTGATAGCGTTTTTACTCAGGATTCTTTTACAAAAAATATTAAACATATGAATTTATGGAAACAAATTCAATTGGATCAAGATTTTCTTGTCTTTCAGAGTACAAAGCGTTGTTGTTGAAAAAACTCTAGCTCGGAGTGGGCAAAATTAGAAAGTGGTGTTCCTCATGGCTCTGTTTTGTACCCCCTACGTTTCCTTATCTACCTGAACGACTGTTTCAATGGCCTAGAGTTTAAAGCTGCCATGTTTGCAGATGACATAAAACATATGGACTGAAGTCAGCTGCGCTGATGACGCAAAAGGGTTAAAATCTAATATCGATAAACAAAGCGCCTGATCGCTCAGTTAACTTCTTAAGTTTAATGTCTCCAAGTGTGCGTTCCTTCGCATAAGCACCTGTCGAAAGGTATCTCGGAAACACCAGTACTTCATTAATGGCATTGCAGTAAAAGAGGTGAAAACACACAAAGGAACATGTTTTTTCCGTTGTGCCCTGGAGTTAACTTTGGAGTCCTCGCAGGCAGTCGCATAGCAACTTGAAGATTATGATGATAAGGTGGAACCGACAAAGTCAACGGAGACCGGCATTGCCATAACCGGCTTATTAGCCGTAATCAGGCTGCCATGCCAAATCACGTGTGTAAATCATCCGAGATTAAAACCCACCACCCTTGGTTATTGAGCCATGGGTTCTTTGTTTGGTCAGATTGTGCACGGGAATATTAAATATGATAGGGAAGTATACACCGATCCGGAAAACGAACGTGTTTATTTCCTGTGTGCCCTTAAGCTCACTATAGAGCACTCGCAGGCAGTCGCATAGCAACTTGAAGAATATGATAATAATGTTGAACTAAAAATACAATGGAGTACGGAATTGCCATTTCCAACTTATTAGCCATCATCAGCCTGCCATGCTTAATCCTGGGTGTGAATCATCCGCGATTTAGAACCCGCCACCTTCGGTCATTGAGCAACGGACTCTTTGTTTTACCAGTTTGTGAACAGAAATATGAATTTTGTTAGTGAGGTTTTCACCGAACTGAATTAAACGGTTGCCGCGTGGTTTGCATTTTCGAGCAACAAGAAGACCGAATTTAATCGAGTCTTTGCACTGAAGCAATCAGTCCACAAACATTAATTGGTTCAAATTATTGAACCAATTAATTGAATCTTCCGCTCAGTTGCCTTCGATACCCTCACAGTTTGACCATGAGAGTTCTCCGAAACGAGCACTGTCGGAAATCTTGGCCTACATAACCTACTAGTCCAATCCATTCTCTGACGGCTCTCCAGGGTTTCGGAAGACTTTTGTTCGACTAGGACAGTTCTCCAAATAGAGCAACCTGCCGGAAATCTTGGCTTGGCCTACACAAACTACCAGTCCAATCCAGGCTGTAACTGCTCGTCAGGCTTCCTGATGAGTATCTACAAAAGAGGCTGAGTCGTATATTATCCATATTCTGTCTAATTGATTGTGCAATTTATATCGAGTAACTCGTTATAACCAATATTTTTAACAACTTTTACTAGCAGAAGTAGTTAAGAACGTTTGGGGGATTTCATTAATTTGCAAAAAAGGCGGAGTTGATCATTTATATACTGCTTGTGTAAAAGCGCTGATAGTGTAAACCTACACCTAGCCACCCGTTACTTCTTAAGTCATCACACAAGAATTCAAAAAGTCATGCCGCAAGCCGGGATTTAACCCGCGACCACCAACGCGATGGCGACGCTCGCTAACCACTCGACTACCTCATCATGGCGACGATCGCTCTCTCAAATTAATATGCACGCTATTGACAACACTGCCATTTGTGGAGACTCTCAAAAACTGTCCATGAAGCTAAACCAGCTCGGAGATGAGATAAGACAAATAAAATCTGCGCTAAAAGGCACCTATAAAGCAGTACATGCCATTAAGGAGTCCACTGAACGACTTACCAGAAGCAAAACCATTGATATTTGATCAAAGGGTATCCCAATAACAACTTCGACAGCTGCTACGGCTACCGAACAACAAGTACCAACGGCGCAGGACAAAAATAGTCCGCCTAAAACAAAAAAGCCGTCCAAAATTCAAAACTGACACCAAAAAGGAAAAAAACCAATGGAAAACTGACTTCAAAAGATTCCTTAAAAAAGGCTCGAACACGGGGCTTTGACCATTGCCTTATCCTCCACAGGAACTACTGAGATTTTCACACCAAGAACAAGCATTGAAATCGATTCCCCAACCAAAACTACAACCTGCGGTTCAAAATCGTTCAACCCGTGGAATTCGCCGAAAACAAATAAAACCGGATCAAAGCCAACACATAGCCAATCAGCATCCCCTCCATCATCACCAGTGCTAAACGTGAAACCTTCCCACCAAATAGTGGAAGACAGCGTCGTAGTTACAAAAAATGCCACTGACAGAAAAATGTTTCATAATACAGGGACTACCTGAATCAACAGCTGCGACTCCAGTAGACCGATATTCGGAAGACATAAACCGCTTTCGTGAACTCCTGAAAAATATGCTGGAATCTATTACGTCGATCGAACTGGAAAAAGCCTTTCGCTTTGGAAAACGGCCCGAAAGCCAATCTGAATCAAAACGTCCTAGGCCTCTAGAAGTTATCTTGACCAGTAGCCAGGAAGCCAGACTCATTCTGTCGAGGCACTTTAAGTTAAAAAACTCAAACCCTGGAGTTTTTTTTCAACAGGACTTCTCACCTGCGGAGCAAAACAAACGCCATCAAATTGTCATCGAACTAAGACGGCGGCTCAGCGAGGGGGAAACCAAATTTCGTTATTTACAACAACCAAGTGATCCATCGTCCCAACCTTACCTCTTTTCCGCTCAATCTTGTGAAACATGTCACCTGTCTTTTCGAAATATCAATCAATTGCCTCATAGGAAGCTTATAGTTAAGAAAGAAGGATAAGGATTTCGTAGTCCCTTTACCGATTTCGTTACGTCATATCTTACTAATCGTTAACCATAGGTCTAAATGGGGTCCTCATTTTCAGCTGAAATCCATATTTTGAACGGTTTCCTCCAGTGCACCGTTGTCGGTCCTCTTTGATTTTGGCTTTTCATTAAGGGTATTTTATCAGCAGTTAAACACTCTTAGTCTTTTTATTAATGCGGACGATCTTGAATGTGTATATTCCTTCTCAAAAAGTTTCGGTCCAACGATAATATGAAGAAATCCATGCAGACATGTGTGCTCTTTTTCGCGTGGATCTTATCAAGACACATGGAATTCTCACCTTCTAAGTATCGTTAAATGTGTTTCAAGGCACCCCTCTGACTGACTATTACAACATTACGCTGTATGGTTTTAGCTACAGTAATAATTTGGATCTCTCACGTCATGCCGATCTGACTACGACAAAAGCTGCCCAGATTTGTTGCTGTATCCTATATATTATCTATCTTCCAGAAATAAAATTTAGACTATGAAATGTTCGTCCTTCCCATTCTTGAACATTGTGGTCCATTTTTTAGTTTAATGACCGAGTGTAGCCCTTCCAAAATTGAAAAGGTTAAAAAACATTGTACACGGACATTTTATCATCCGACCCTTTTCATTTACCTTTTGCTCGAATAGTTGCCATCTAAATAACCTAAATTGCCTGTGCGTTATGAAGCACCTCCATTCCGAATGCAAACAGTCGCCACAAGTACTACAATCTGAATACTGATCTGTGCAGAACTCAGATTCATTATTGGTTCTAATGGAAACAAGCACCCCTGAGCGCATTGTTGATCTCTTCTTACTCAATTATTGGATCTCCCATTGCTCTTTCATAGAACGCTCAAAAGAAACCTACTATGCTGCTTACTAAGCCCTCGCAGAGCAGTGCCGCCATGTTGACCCTTTTTGGACTGCTGACTATTGTTTTGGGTTCGTCCGTTTGTGGTCTGAGAAATCAACAATGAGATTAGCGTGGTTGCTTCACAGGCAATCCGTACTTTTGTCATAGGTAATAGCTTTAAGCCCAGACACGTGTTTCGCAAATGTCTCTGCTGCTGCGTGACACAGCAACGAGGAGTTCGGTTCCTCAGTGGGTCCCCCCGCGTTTTTTTATGCGGTTTCGTGTATATGGACACAAGATAATAATCAGGGAAATAATTTCTGAAATGTTTAAGTGCAGGACATGGAGTCAAATTATTCGAACATGCATTCTTAGGGTCAGTCCCGAAGTTTCAATAAACATTTGGGTCGAAACAAATTAACCACTTTGGAATAACAAAGTAATATCCATTCTAAAAACAAATAATACTACAAGTTGTTAGAATCTTATATGCCAAAGGTGTTATACCGTCCTTCCGACATAGGTTCTAAGAAAAACGCTTAGAAAGCATTTAGCTGATGCTTCTGGTGCGGCGTGACACAGCAACGAGGAATTCGGCTCCTCAGTGGGTCCCCAAGCGTTATGTCTAGAGTTTCTGGTATTTGGACTCCAGAGAATATTTGCGGAAATAATGTTTGAGATTATTAAGTGCAGGACATTGATTCAGGTCATTCGGACATGACTTTATAGAGTCAGACCCGAAATGTCAATGAACATTTGGCTCGAAGACGCTTAACCACTATGAAATCACCACGTCATGGCTATTCTTCAAACAAGTAGTACTACAAGTAGTATATATCTTATATGGCAAAGACCCTATACTATACTTCCGCCAAAGGTACTTGCTTTAAGCCCAGACAGGTGTTTCGCCGATGTTTCTGCTGCTGCGTGAAACAGCAACGAAGGGTTCGGCTCCTCAATGTGTCCCGCAGCGTTCTCTATGCGGTTTCTGGTAAACGTACTTCAGAGAATAATCGGGGGAAAAATTTTTGAAATTATTAAGTGCAGAACATTGAGTCAGGTTATTCAGACATGCATTCTTACGGTCAGACCCGAAATTTCTATGAACATTTCAGCCGAAGCCAATCAAAAACTGTAAAATAACCACGAAATGTCCATTCTCTAATCAAGTTGTACTACAAGAAGTATTTATCTTATATGGCAAAGACGTTATACCATATATCCTACAAAGGTACTATCAAACAGCCCAGACACGTGTTTCGTCGATGTTTCTGCTGCTGCGTGACAACGCAACAAGGATTTCGGCTCCTCAGTGTGTCCCGTAGGGTACTCTATGTGGTGTCTGGTAAATGGACTACAGATAATAATAGGGAGAATAATTTCTGAAATTATTAAGTGCAGGTCATGTATTCTGGTAATTCGGACCTGACTTATTAGGGACAAACCCGACATTAATGTGAACATTTGGGCCGAAGCCAATCAAAATCTGTGAAATAACCAATAACTGCCCATTCAAAAATCAAGTAGTACTACAAGTAGTATGAATCTTATATGGCAATTACGTTATAACGTACTAAAGATAAATGTACTAGCAAACAGCCAGACACGTGTTTCGTGGATGTTTCTGCTGCCTCGTGACACAGCAACGATGGGTTCGGCTACTCAGTGTGTCCCCTAGCGTTTTCTATGCAGTTTATGGTATATGGATTCCAGAGAAAAATCTGGGGAATAATTTCAAAATTATTAAGTGCAGGACATGGAGTCAGGTGATTCACACACATTTTTACGCTCAGACCCGACATTTAAATGCACGTTTGGGTCAAGGCCATTCAACCACCATGCAATAAACAAGCAATGTCCATTCCAGAAACAAGTATTACTGCAAGTAGTAGGAATCTAATATGACAATAAAGTTTAACCGTACATCAAACATAGGTACTAGCTAAAAGCCCAGACACGTGTTTCGTCGACGTTTTTGCTGGTGCGTGGCACAGAAACGAGGGGTGCAGCTCCTCAGTGTGTCCCCAAACGATCTCTATGTTTTTTATTGTATATGGACTCCAGAGAATGATCGGCGGAATAATTTCTTAAATTATTATGAGCAGGACATGTATTCAGGTGTTTCGGACATGACTTTTTAGGGTCAGACCTGAACGTTTAATGAACATTTGGGTCAATGCCAATTTACCATTGTGGAATAACCACGTAATATCCATTCTACAAACAAGTTGTATTACAAGTAGTAGTTGTAAATTAAGTTAAACATTTTATCATTGCGCCACTTGTCAGATATTTGGACGGGTTGCCATCGGGAGTGTACAATTTGGTAGTTATGAGTTCATTTATCTGTCTCTTAATGTAAAAGCACCGTTTTATTCACGAGTTCACATTTCTTATTTACATATTTATTTATTTATTGTCAGTTTACAGGCAAGGTCAAAAGGATTTACAGTAAGGGGTCAAGTTTTCAAGAGAAAAAACTTCAGCTTTGTAAAGAGTTAAAGTTCAGGACAAAGAAGTGTCGACACAGGTGCATGGTGTAGTACTTCACATTTCAGTGTTGTGGATCTGGTCTTCTGTACTAGCAGCAAGTAAGCCGGCGAACGGCTGCTCGCTATCGTCTGAGGAATAACCGGATTGCGGAATGAATAGTCAGCAATATTGCCTTTAGCATGAATGCCGGCACAGGATTCAGAGTCCTTGGACGCCATCAGAACGGAAAAGAGCTTTCCGAGAATCAGCAACCTAAATTCGTGGAAAGTGTCCTGAATGTAGAATACTAGTGCCAGCTCTCGTGAACAAAGGATAGTTTTGCTGAATAATTATACTTCTGGGTAGTTTATTTCAGATTGCTATAGCGTTTACTGAAAAATTAATAAATTTCGAAAGATATATAGGCCTTTTTGTCTGTTTTCTTCCAAAAGTTACACATTTTGGATTTTTGAAAGGATCCTTCTGGTATTTGAAGCATTGCCGTTTACATTAGACTGGTTTCTTAAAATATAACGATCATAAGCTGCAGATTTATACTTCGCATTCACTTATTTTATCCTCGCCTTTTAAATAAGTATCGTCATTTCTTGACCATTTTGCTAATTTCCTCCAAATTCGCAACCATGACGAAGGTCTCCGGGATCAATTGATGATCTAGGTGGGTTCTGATGGCTTTGCCTCTTTGTTGGTGGACTTTGCAGTCAGCAAGGTCAAATTTGGTTGACCCACTTCGTTTCGACCCAGTTGACTACGAAGATTTACTTTTCGCTTACCACCACTGGTGGTAATTAACAGCAGTTATGTCTCTTATGTTAACTCTCATTCGACAAGGCGCCTTCCGAACTTTCATACGTTATCAACGTGGTCACTGTTGCCTAGCGGCGGTAGACACGACACTTCGTCGATGCTGTCGTGCGACTTCGTGAGAACTAGGTCCAGGCAATTGGCCTGTTGTACTTCGCACACCCTGGTTGGAAAGTGACGTGCTGTGTGAGACGTAGCTTTAGTGTCGTGTTCAGAAAACAACCGTCGAAGGCTAGATCAGAACTATGTGCACAGGTCGAGCTCCAGTCGATGTGAGGCGCATTGAAGTCACCCATGATCAGAATATCCAACCATGTGGCAATCTTTTCAAGTTCCTCTAGCAGGTAAGCATCAGCTACGGGGTCTCTTCTCGGTGGACGGTAGACTGTCAGGACATCTAGACTTGATGTACCTGGCACTTTTACGGATAGCCATATTGCCATATTAAATTGGTTGATAAAAAGGTGTTCATCATACTGTTTGGAGACCATCGCTGTCCACTACAGGCCCGAATCATCTACAGGACGCTATGACACCCAAAAGTGGTGAAATATTTTTTGTGTCCGTTTTTTTGCGTGAAAAGCATGGTTCCTGGGCACATAACAATGTCATGTCCGCGCATCTTTTTCTTTGATAAGCTGCTGCGTTTGAGAAATTAACGCCATAAAGAGGTCAAGTGACCTATGATCTTCCTCAAGACATATCAGCCGTTTGCTCAATATAATTAATCATAAACATATTAAATAGATATAATGGTTGCCGCATGTGATATCGTAATCAGTCGTAACCTAAAGGGGAGGAGTTCATTTTTAAAAGTAAATGCCCGTGAGGCACAACAATTGAAAGAAATGGTTCATAAGTGAAAGAGAAATTATTATGTTTTCCTTGGCACCGAAGGTCTTGCAGCAATGCCACGCAACGCGGCAGACTGAAGATTAATTTTGAAGTTTTTTTTTTGCAAAAACGTGATACTGAAAACATAAAATATTGATTCGAAGAAGGTGATATCTTGTTTAAGCAAGAATAACATATAAGTAATTTTATACAATTCTTTCTGGTCAATCGCGTTTTTCATAGATGTTATGCAAAAGATTTATTGTTAAGAGACAAAAAAACTCATCAAGGGATTGTGTTATAAGCACTCCTAAATATTGGGTTTTCTTTTCAAAAAGTAAAAACCCTTAATATAAAAATAATTTCTATTTCAATAAACTTCAGAACTTTTCATTTATAAAACTTGTTTCTTATAAGAGAATGAAGAATAAGCTAGCAGGATAAAGTTCAAACTTTTGCAAAGGCTGCATCATTCTTAGTTATTTCCCTCCAAATATGCTTGCATATGGAATAATATTCCACTGGAAAATATGCAGGCGTCTACCGTAACTATTTTTAAACCCAAATTAAACACCAAATTAATTTCGAAAGATATATAGGCCTTTTTGTCTGTTTTCTTCCAAAAGTTACAAATTTTGGATTTTTGAAAGGATCCTCCTGGTATTTGAGGCATTACCCTTAACAATAGACAGGTTTCTTAAAATATAACGATCATACGCTGCAGATTTACTCTTCACATTCACTTATTTTATCCTCGCCTTTTAAATAAGTATCGTCATCTCTTGACCACTTTGCTAATTTCCTCCAAATTCGCAACCATGGCGAAGGTCTCCAGGATCAATTCATGATCTAGGTGGGTTCTGATGGCTTTGCCTCTTTGTTGGTGGACTTTGCAGTCAGCAAGGTCAAATTTGGTTGACCCACTTCGTTTCGACCCAGTTGACTACGAAGATTTACTTTTCGCTTACCACCACTGGTGGTAATTAACAGCAGTTATGTCTCTTATGTTAACTCTCATTCAACAAGGAGCCTTCCGAACTTTCATACTGTATCAGCAACATCGAAATACTATCCCATTGCATCGTGCAAATCCCATAAGTTCTAGGTATTTATTTTTAAAGAAGAAGCCTTTTTCTTCTAGTTTGTTAAAAAATTGGTGGGTAGCTGACCTTCATCTCAAATTAATCCATAGGGATTTGTTACTGCTTCTTTTCTAGTTCACCATATATGACAAATATTGTAACTGTTGTTTTAAAATGGATACTCAAATTGAATTGGTTAAGCCTACCATACTACTCGTTTCTGCTGTTCATGTGGCTGCTCACATAGTGCAGCATTTATCCACTTTATATTTTTAAACCACGATTCTAAGTTTGTAATTATGTCTCCTGTTGGGACTTAAATATACCATTTATAATGTGTATTTAAAAAAGCCAGATGGAAAATATTTACTCCTTTAAAACTTGAACTAACAATCTGTAGATTGGAAAATTTCTGCAGTGCAGGCCAGCACAAAGTGATTGTCATAAGAACTGCACTAATTTTCCCTGGATGCGAAACTCACCAGCACTTCCTGCTTAGAACCGCACTGACAGAAATTCAACCATACAATTTTTAAGAGCTAGTTTAACTTGAAATAGAAAGAAGTCATGACGGAAGTGAAATAATAAAACAAAATAAACTAAAACTGTTTTCAATCCTCCGGCTTTATAAGTGGGTAGATTATCCGAACACTGCTAAGCCAAAACTGTAGATCTGCCTCATATGTATTCCCAATTTTAATTATCCTAAATTTCGAATAGTTTGTACTTTCTCGTTTTCAACAGGAGTGAGAAAATCCTAAATTAATCAATTAATCATTTTTTTCACGTAAAATTCATATAATTATTTAAAATATTATCTAAGAAAAAATAAATTATGTGAAATTATTTCTCGTTGCCTTTTCGTGAGCTGAGAAAATATTATTCAGAATCTGATGCAGCTGATCAACCTCACAGGTTTAATGATAACACAGGTATCATCTACATACCGGAGCCACAATTTTGGTTTGAAAGTTCGCATTACATCCTCGTCTAATTGTTGAAATACGAGTTTTGCGAGGAGACCCGATATCAGCGAGCCTATTGGAGTGCCCTTAACCTGTTGATAATATTTGCCATCAAATGGACAATAATTCTTCAGACCTAGTTTACGCCTATATTGAACGTTTTGCAATGACATATCGACAGGATTGTTTTGTAGGCGTCGAGCTACACTCTCAGTTGCCAGGTCATGCGGTATTGAGGAAAATAAGGCAGCTACATCGACTGAGAGCATGCATTCATCAGAACTTACATTAACGCCTTGGATCTGTTGAATGAATTTCTGGGAATTCTGGACGCTATATTGCGATCCATCCTCAGATGCTCCAGGTACCTGTATAACCATATGGCAATGTTTAACGTGGGTAATCCAATAAGTGGTACTATGATTATCTGTGGTGCTTCGGCTTTGTGCACCTTTGGAAGGCCATATGGATCACTGAGAATCATACATTTGGAATCAGCAGTACTTATGAGCTTCAGTCGGGTGAGCTCATTCAGTTTCTTCTTCAGGGCTGCGGCCTGCTGTTTTGTTGGGTCTGCAGCGATTTATGTGTAGGCGTCTTCATCTTTTAAGATTCGATTAGCTTTGTTGATGTGTTCAACCTTTTCCGTAATGACATTCGTGCCATCTTTGTCAGCTGGCACAATAACTATGTTGTCATCAGTCTTCAGAGACCGTAGTCCTTTTTCTTCGTCGATAGATAACACTTGGCGGTTTTCCGTTGCCAAAGAACGACCGGTGAGCACGACTTCCTGATCAAAACTGGCAAATCAACGAGCTCGTTGTGCAGTGTGTAGAGGGTTAGACTTCTGCCTTACATGTCACGAGTTTAAGCCTTGAGAGCCACAGAGCCTAGGTTTGGATATTTCTGGCTGAGGACGGCTTAAAAGCCGGAAATGGCCATGCAAGTATCCCTTGTCCTTGTTGGTAAGGTTACACTGTCTAAATTATGAGCTGCCTTGCAACTGCTGGCCGGGCTTCACATTTAGCACCAACGCAAAACGGGACAAGTGAGTCCTGTAACCGGTAGGTGACCGCCTACATACTATAGCATTTATTTGCGATCAAAACCGGCAAGACAACATGCTCGTGGCGCAGTGGTAGATCATTAGCCTTCTATCCAACAGGTCACGAGTTAGAGCTTCGTGCGGCGCAGATCCTGGTATAGTGTATGGCTGATTGGTGACGGCTTAAAAGCCAGAACCGACCATTCCAGTCTGCCATGTCCTTGTCGGTCAGTTTACTTTTCCTGTATCCTTAGCTGGTTTGGGTCTGCTATCGGGGTTCAAGATTTGGACCAAAGGCACAACGGGACGAGTGCGTCCTGTAGCCGTTCAGTGAGCGCGACGTTCCATAACTAATATTCTCGATCAAAACCGGAGAGACAACGAGCTGGTGGCGCAGTTGGAAGAGCGTTAGACTTATGCCCAACAGGTGGAAAGGTTGAGCCTTGGGTGCCACAGAGCCCGGGGTTGTGTACGGCTGGCTGATGAAGGTTAAAAAGCAAGAAGCGTCCATTCCAGTCTCCCTTGTCCTTGTCGGCCAGATTACTCTGCCTATATCCTTAGCTGCCTTGCGGCTGCTGGCCGTGCTCAACATTTAGAACCAACGCAAAACCGGACGAGTGAGTCCTGTAACCGGTAGGTGAGCGCCTACGTACCAAAGAATTTATTCCCGATCAAAACCAGCAAGAAAACGAGCGCGTGCCCCAGTTGTAGTTCTTAAGCCTTCTGTCCAACAGGTCACAAGTTAGAGCCTCGGGCACCGCAAACCCTGGGGTTGGGTATAGCTGGCTCATGACGGCTACTAAGCCAGAAATGACAATTCCAGTCTCCATTGTCTTTGTCGTTTATGGTTTTCTTCCTATTTACTAAGCTGCTTTGCGGCTGCTAGCGGGGATCAAGATTTGGCCTAAAGGCACTACGGGAGGAGTGCGTCCTGTAGCCGATCACTGAGCGTGACTTACCATAGCTAATATTCCTGATCAAAAATCGGCAAGACATCGAGCTTGTGTTGCAGTGGGTAGAGCGTTTGACCTGTGCTCACTGATGGTAATAAACCACAATCTTGGCAATCTCCAACCCAACCAAGCCCATGGAAAAGGTCATATGCCAGCAGAATTTGTACCCGCTAGCCTGCCTTTGTGTGAATGGAGACAGATGAATCATTCTGTTTTTAACGATTGATTACATTTTGTCATCTAGTGCACTCGACGTGCTCTCACGTTAATTGTTTTCGTAGAAGACGTCTGGTTTTTCGGGTTTGTCGTCGGGTTTTTCCAGACAAAAGCAACACTCAGCCATAACGATAATGTTAAAGCAGTTTTAAAAGTGCACTAACTGCTGTTTTTATATTACGTTTCAGAACAGCTTCCTCGTATTTTACTATTTTATTTTAAATTCCAAGTATTAGTTGAAACGCAGCAGTTATGGGTTTCTGCTAAACGATGGCTAGCCCAACCTCCACTATGCGGTTTCTGATTTATTGTTTTCAGAAAAAAAATTTGAAAATATATATGTGAAATGTAAAATTGATGCACATGCAGCTAGGTTATCCTGACCTTTACTGTTTGGGTCACAACCCAAATTTATATGATCATCGGCGTCGAAGAAAATCAACCACCATAGAATAAACAACTTATGCTCATTCTTTAAACAAGACAGATTAGGTTAAGTGTGATAGACATTTGGTAAATATAGTAAACCGTACTTCAAACATTGCTATATACTTAACACCTGGATAAATGTTTCGTCGATATTTATCCTGATATAGGACGCAGCAAGTATGTGGGTCATCTCCTCAGGGGGTCCTAATGCATTTCTATGCTGTTTCTGGTATAGGGTCTCCAGATAATAATAAGAGAAATAATGAATGTAATGATTAGGTAAAGAACATAAAGTTAGGATATCCGGACATGTCTTGTTAGGTTCATAGCCCAAATTATAATATTGATCTAGGTCAAAGGAAATCAACTGCTGTAAAATAACCATTAAATGCCCATTCGGCAAACAAGAAGTACTTCAAGAAGTAGGAAATATACATGACAGAGATTGTATACCGAACTTTACACAAAGGTACTAGATGAAAGTTCAGACATGTGTTAGACCTGTGTTTCTGCTACCACTGCTGGTCGCAGCAACAATTGGTTTCGGCTGAAATGTGGGTCCTATAACGTTTTCTTTGAGTTTTTTTGGTATATAGACTTTAAAACATAATCGGTAAAATAATTTATGAGATTATTATGCAAAGGACAAGAAGTAAGCTGAGGCAAAAATTACATTTGAGGTTCAGACCAAAACTTTTGTTAAGGTAAATTAAATTCTGTTTAATAATCAATAAATCAGAATTCTTCAGACAACTCGTACTACAAGAGGTTTGATATGAAAACAGCAAAGTTGGTTTTAAATTGAGCCAACAAAGGTACCAGCTTATATGTTAGAAACGTGTTTTGCAAATGTTGCTGCTGCCGCACGACGCAGCAACTAAAGGGTCCATCTACTCAGTGCGTCTCTGAGCGTTTTCTATATTGTTACTCTTACATGGTCTCCGCAGCATAATTGAAGAAATAATTATCGGACATTTTGAAGTGTAGGACATTGAGAAAGGTGATCAGTAAATGCAGATTTAGGGTCAGACCCGACATTAAAATGAATATCTGGGTCACAAATATCAACCACTGTGGAATGGCCATGTTATGCGCATTCTTCAAACAAGTAGTTCTACAAGAAGTTTGAAAAGGATATGGTAAATAAGATATACGGTCCTCCTTACATGGGTACCAACAAAGCCCAGGCGCGTTTTTCGCCGATGTTTCTGCTGCTGTTTGAAAAAGCCGCGAGGGGATTGGGCTCTCTTTGGGTCATTCAGCGTTATCTATGAGGTGAGCGCCTACGTACCGGCAAGGCAACGAGCTCGCGCCGCAGTTGTAGATCTTTAGCCTTCTGTCCAACAGGTCACGAGTAAGAGCCTCGAGTGACGCAGAGCGTGTGGTAGGGTATAAATGGTAAGTGACGGCTTATTAGCCTAGAATGGCCATTCCAGTCTCCCTTGTCTTTGTCGGTCATGTTATTCTGCCTATATCCTTAGCTGCCCTGCGGCTTCTGGCGTCTTTCAAGATTAGGCCTTAAAGGCACTAAGGGACGAATGCATCCGGTAACCGATCGGAAAGTGCCTAACGACCAAAGCTTATATCGTCAATCATAACAGGATAGACAAAGAGCTGATGGCACAGTGGGAAGGGCGTAAGACTTATGCCCAACAGGTCGCAAGTTTGAGCCTCATGCTCCGCAGTGCCTGAGGTTGGGTATGGCTCGCTGATGACGGTTTTATAAGCCAGAAATGGCCATTACAAGCACTGACTGGCGTTTAATATTGATTTTAAAGTAAAAGTAATTTTTACATCGATTATACGAAAAGGAAAATCGTCAATAGCGACTTTTTGCGGAATAAAAGATGAAATAATATAAATGTGGGTATAAGCGAAGCACAGCAAGCAAAATTATGCTAGGTAACGTGTTTAAACTGAAAAAAGGAATTAGCAAAGAGGCAATGCAGGATGAACAATAATATCAACTCGGGAACCGGTGCGCTACAAAGGTGGACATTGCTGCTCTCGGCGAGACCCGATTCTCTGAACGAACAGGGTCGGCTGGAGGAGGTGGGGGCCGGCTACACTTTCTTCTGGAGCGGCCGGCCAAGGCAGAGCGGAGCGCGACGCTGGTGCTGCCTTTGCCATTCGTAACGACATCGATGGACGTCTGCCCTGTCTGCCGCAAGGGTATCCACCGATCGCCTGATGAGCCTCCGCCTGCCTCTTCGGGGAGACCAGTTCCGCCACCATCATCAGCGCCTACGCTCCCCAATGACGAGCTCTGATGCGGCCGAAGGGACAAATTCTACGAGGACCTGCACGCCTTGCTGGCGACTGTTAGCCGAAAGAGGACAAGTTAATTGTCCTTGGTGATTTCAATGCCGCGTCGGGACGGACCACGCTGCCTGGCAGGGAGTGCTGGGTCCCACGGTCTCGGTAGCTGTAACGATAATGGCCTCCCTTCTTCTGCGCACGTGTGCGGAACACCGTCTCCTGCTGACCAACACCTTCTTCCGCCTTCCCGACGCGGGAGAAGGCCACGTGGATGCACCCTCGGTCGCGGCGCTGGCATCTGCTGGACTATGTTCTCGTCCGGAGGCGAGATCGACAGGAACGTGCTGGTAACCAAGGCGATCCCGCGATGCCGATGGTTGGACAGATCCACCGCCTTGTCATCTCCCAGATCAGGCTCCGACTGCAACCCCGACGAAGGCCCCAAGGTAAGAGGCCGCCATGTAAAGTTAAATACTCTTTTTATTAAATTTGCCTGCTCACTGTTTTGATTTCAGCAAACCAAATAACCGAGAAACTGGAGGACCTGCATGCTCCAGATGATAACGCTACCGTGGGAGACACGATGGTGTCAACTGCGAAATGTCATCAGTCCACCGCCCTCGATGTACTCGGACGCCGCAAACACCAGTCGACTACAGTTTGACGACAATGACGCCGACATCAGCAACTTACTCGCGGAGAAGAATAGACTACACAAAGCCTACATGGACCTTCGAACTGACGCCACCAAAGCAGCCTTCTTCAGATGCAGGCGCCTTGTACAACAACGGCTGCGGGAGATTGCAGTGATGCCTGGGCGGATGATCCCGGAAAGGCTGAGGAAATCCAGGGTATGCGGACCGCAATGAAATGAAAAACTTTTTCAAAGCCATCAAAAGCCATCTACGGCCCGTGTATCAGTCCGCACCGCTGCTCGGCCTCGGGCGGACACAAGCACTTGCTGGACAGAGAAGTCGCGATCTGACGCTGGGCCGAAGCACTTCAGAAATGTCCTTAACTGTTCATCGAAAGCCACATCTCCGATGCTGCCATTGACCGGCTCCTCAAGTGGACACGAGGAGCAGTGATCCCTCGGATCTCCCGCCTTCCCTACTCGAAACCATCCGGGCCGTGCGGCGAGATTTCCAGCGGTAAAGCACCGATCCGACGCAATCCACCGAAGTCTACAAGCACTGTGGGCCCCGGCTGATGGCAAGAACTCACAACACTCTTCCAGGAGATGTGGTGCCAAGGACAAAGTTCCTCAGGATTTCAAAGACGCGACCATCGTCCATCTCTACAAACGGAAGGGGAACCGGCAACTCTGTGATAATCACAGGAGGCATCTCGTTAGCTCAACATCGCGGGAAGATCTTCGCCCATCCTTCTCAATCACGTCTTAACGGTCACCTAGAGCAGGGGCCTGCTTCCGGAAAAGTAATGTAATCCCGCCGACTACCCGCGGAACAACCGATATGATCTTTTGCCGCCCGCCAGCTACAAGAGAAGTGTCAGGAGATGCGAACTCCTATACACTACCTTCGTGGATCTAACGAAAGCCTTTGACACGGTGAATCGTGACGGACTGTGAAAGTCATGCAGAAATTTGCTGCATCCTAAGTTCGCGCACGCTGACATGGTACGATACAGCTTTCATGACGGGATGTACGGCGCGTCACTGACAACGGGACGGTATCCAGAAGCATCTGCAAGTGACCAACGGAGGTGAAGCAGGAGCTGCGTACTGGCGCTCTTCAGTCCTCATGTTCTCGGCTATGCTGGTGGACGCCACAGTGATGAGCAGCCTAAGTATCCACATCGCCTACAAGAACTGACGGGCACCTTCTCAACAGTCGGCGTATGCGAGGCTCCAACGCGTGCCCATGACTACAGTCCATGACTCTTGCTCTTCGCGGACGACTGCGCCCTCTAACATCCGTGACAGAGGAGGACATGCAAAAGGAGCATGGACTCCTCTTCGCCGGAGGCTGCGCCGATTTTGGATTAACAATCAGTACAGCCAAAACAGTTGTCATGCACCAGCCGCCACCCAGCGCAGAATGCAATGCTCCTCGAATCTATGTCAGCGGTGCTCTACTCAAAAGAGCGATGGAAACCTTCGCTTATCTAGGAAGTACGATGTCGCGCAACACGAGGAATCGATGACGAGGGTTGCCCAACGGATCTCCAAAGCTAGTCAGGGCTTTCGGCCGGCTGCAGTCCTCCGTGTGGAATCGCCACGGTATTCACCTGAACACCAAACTGAAGATGCCCAAAGGCCGTCGTCTTTCGAGACGCTTTGGAGCGGAAACCTGGACCGTCTACTCGAACCAAGCCAGGAAGCTGAATCACTTTCATCTCAGCTGCCTCCCGCAGAATACTGAAGCTGAGATGGCAAGACAGGATCCCGGACACGCAGAGTCCTGGAGCGGACCGGAATCCTCAGCATCCATGCCATGCAGAGGCAAGTGCAACTGCGATGGGCAGCCACCTGGTAAGGAATGGACGACGAGCGACTACAAACACGACTTTTCTACGGTGATGTCGCTACGGGTTCTCGCAGGCAGGGAGGTCAAAAACGACGCTACACGGACACTTTGAGACATCACTGAAGCAACTGCAAATCGGCTCTGCGACCTGGGAGGACCTCGCGCCCAGGATAGACCGGCATGGAGAAGATCAGTGAAGACTGGTTCCAGCGATCTATAGGGCCAACCGGATCGCCGCTGCCAAGGCCAAAAAGAGCGGCACGAAAGTCCACCAGCGCCCCGGACCAACACTCGCCAATGCTTAGGCCCTGCCAACGTGCCCGTGCTATCAACGCATCTTCCGCGCGCGAATCGGCCTGGTTGGACATCTTCGGACGCAATGCACAAACAATCCGACAATTCCAATTTCTACCGTCAAATTCTGCTAACCCTCCTCTCAGGCTCCCTACCCTCACTCCTGTCATCGATTCCATTGCTCCCCACCATCACAGAGACACATCCATCTACTCATCGCCTGTTACCTCTGCCACCGCAAACCACCACCGCCTTCACTACCGCCACCACCACCATCAGCGATGGGGAATCTCTCTAAGCTGTACTCAATGCGACCGTACATTCACCTCCACGAAATCGGCCTGGTCGGTCACTTGCGCGAATACATCGTACAGGACCGGTGAGCCAGTGCCTGGAGCACCATCACACAGCAGAGGTCGTCGCCTCCACTGCCCTCACTGTCCTCGCGCATTCACTCCATCGCATAGGCCTATTCGAGTCATGCGCATCCACTATGCTGGAATTAACCACAATGCCGACAACACCGATACACCATGTCACGCCCTCACGCTCCATGCCATTCTTGGTGCCGCACACCCCCACTACCAGCAATGACATCCTCCCAGCCTCTACCGATTTCTCCCACGCACTGAACCCGCAGCTTCAACTCGCATCGGCCTGGTCGGTCACCTGCGAATCCATCGCATGGAGGCTGAGTGAACCAGTGCCTGCGGGGCTCCGACATACAGTCGACGTGCCCGCCTTCACTGCCCTAATGCTTTCACGCACGTTTTACACCGCACTGGGCCTATTAGGACACATGCGCCTCCCATGAAGCAACCTCCGGTAAAACCACGTATGGCTAGCCTACATCAGCGCACACTACCTACACCAGTGCATCGACAACACTCTCACAATCACCATTTTACACAGTATATCACGGTGTCCTAGAAACCGTGGCCGGGAATCTGCCAATCCTGGCGCTTCCCACCCAGACCACGCCGTCGGCTCAGTGTATGTGCTGATGTGTGTCCAGTGGCTGACCAGTGAACTGGGAGTCAGACGGCGATGGCTGCTCCATATCTGAGGTTTGTGAATCCTGGTGTAGTGCGTTATGGGGGCCAGGTCGTGCTGTGGCGCGCGAAGACGGGTACGCCGATCCGTCAGCCAATGCGCCCACCCACATCAGGCAACTGACTGGCTCGGACAGTAGTCTGATTGTGGGGAGTGAGAAAAGTGAGTCGAGAGCTCAGCGTATTTTCCTCACTATAAACAATCTGACGCGCTTGAAACTATCACGGTGCGCTAAAAGCCGTGGCTTGGAAGGTTGCCAACTGACGGGATAACTCGGACCGCGTGGTCAGCCCAATGTGTGTTCTTGTGTGGGTGGCTGACTGGCGGACTGAGAGTCGAGGTTGCAATGGCTCCTTCTTAATGTGGCCTTTTATGGCACTCCACTCCGTGGGATCCGAGCCAGGTGTGGTGGCACGCCCAGGGGCGGCTCCGGCCGCGCCAGCCACCTGCGCCCTCTCCATCTCCGGTCTTCTTGACTCTGTCTTGACACCGGGACTCAGGTGGGGGAGGAGGAGAATGCGGTAGCTGCAGCGCAAGGCTACTATCGCAAAAACTAATTCACGCGCAAGTCACCGTCCCTGCACCACCTGGTGTGGAGCATACGGTGGACCTCGTCGAAAATCGACGGTCTTAACCACCAAAGCATTTATTCCCGATCAACATCGACAAGACAACGAGGCTCGTGCCAGAGTTGCAGATCTTTGCTTCTGTCCAACGGGTGCTTGAGTAGAGCCTCCGACGACGCGGGAGGCGCAGCGGGCGGGGGTATGACTTCAAGTTAGTGACGGCTAATTGGCCTAGAATGGCCATTCCAGTCTCCCACTTGTCTTTGTCGGTCATGTTATTCTGTCTATATCAGCCAGGTGCCCTGCGGCTCCTGGGGGTTTCAAGGTAGGCGCAAAGGCACTAAGGGACGATGCGTCCTTTTGGGTCTGCTAGCGGGGTTCAAGATTTGGCCCAAAGTCACAACGGGACGGGTGCGTCCTGTAACCGGTAGGTGAGCGCCTGCGTACCAAAGCATTTATTCCCGATCAACATCGACAAGACAACGAGCTCGTGCCACAGTTGCAGATCTTTAGCCTTCTGTCCAACAGGTCGCGAGTAAGAGCCTCGAGCGACACAGAGCCTGTGGTAGGGTATGACTGGTTAGTGACGGCTAATTAGCCTAGAATGGCCATTCCAGTCTCCCTTGTCTTTGTCGGTCATGTTATTCTGTCTATATCCTTAGGTGCCCTGCGGCATCTGGGGGGTTTCAAGATTAGGCCTTAAGGCACTAAGGGACGAATGCGTCCTGTAACCTATCGGTAAGCGCATACTGACCAAAGTTAATATTCCGGATCAAAGCCGACAAGAAAACGAGCTCGTGGCGCAGTGGTAGATCATTATCCTTCAGTCCAGCAGGTCGATAGTTAGAGCCTCAAGCGACGCAGAGCCTGTGGTAGGGTATGGCTGGTTGGTGACGGCTCATTAGCCTAGAATGGCCATTCCAGTCTCCGTTGTCTTTGTCAGTCATGTAGTTCTACCTATATCATTAGGTGCTTTGCGGCTGCTGTCGGGGTTCAAGATTTTGCCTAAAGGTACAACGGGACGAGTGAGTCCTGTAACCGATTGGTAAACGCCTACCGAACAAAGCTTATATTTCGGATCATAACAGGATAGACAACGAGCTAATGGCACAGTGGGAAGAGAGTACGACTTATGCCCAACAGGTAGCAAGTTTGAGCCTCGTGCTCCGCAGCGCCTGAGGTTTGGTATGGCTTGCTAATGATGGTTTTATAAGCCAGAAATGGCGATTTAAGTCTCCCTTTTCAAAGTCGGTCATGTTATTCTGCCTATGTCCTGAGCTGCCTTACGGCTGCTGGCGGGGTTCATGAATTGGCGTCAAGGCACAACGGGACGAGTGAGTCCTGAAACTGATTCGGACGTTTAATGTACAAAATCGGAATGAATAAAGGAACTGTCTCGTAGCCAACCAGTTTTCTGGTGAACACTTAAAGAACATTGACTGTCCTACTCAACCATATTTTGTAGTAGGTCGCAGCAAAAGGACTGCCAGCGACACAGTTGGTAATGTAATGAACGAAACTAAAAATAGATACCAAGTTAAACACAGGTGGGGCTCCCAAGTAGATGAATTAATATTGGGTGGGTGCCTTATTGAGTGGAATCAGTCAGCCACTTAGGCAAGTCCCTCCTATTTATCACGATCTTCACATGTAGCATATTGTTAGCTTTGATGACTAACCTCTCATACCCTCGCTCTTATACAGCAAAGTTTCCACCCTCTACAGCCTACGCACTGTCATGTATGTCCCCTCTTTGACATCAATACGGAGACGGTGATGCCACTGAAGTATACGTTTTACGTTCAACTCTAACACACGGAGCCGTCTGAGAGGCCTTTGCTGTAATTACCGGATGGGATGCATAGCCGCTTGTGAGTAATTCATACTTATTATCAACACAGAAAAACGGCGGGCATGGTACAACCTACGCCCAATACCACCTGCAATGCAAACCGCGTAAATGTCAACGGTGCTTAAATGAAATCCGTTGATGCCTTCGCCTACCTGGGTAGCAACTTCTCCCGCAGCACCAACATCGAAGCTGACCTCGCCCACTGGATCGCCAAAGCCAGTAAAGCCCTCCGACATATGCGCAATAGCATATGGAATCGACGCGGTCAGCACCTCAGCACCAAAGTCAAGATGAACAAAGCTGTCATCTTGCCTATGCTTCTGTATGCAGCAGATAAATGGATGATAAACCAAAAGCAGGAGTGGAAGCTCAACCACTTTCAGCACAACTTTGTCCGCAGAAATCTAAGGCTGACATGAAACAACAGGATACGGAAAACATAAGTGCTGGAACGAAAATGCATCCTCAGCATCTACGCCCAACTGAAACAAGTGTACCTACGCTGGAATGCCCCATTGTGAGGATGGACGAGGAACAACTACCCTACTGACTCATCTATTAAGATGTCACCATGGGTTCTCATTAATAAGTGAGTCTAGTACGACGCTAAATGGACACTCTGAAGTCTTCCTTGTCGCAACTGCATATAAACCTGACAAAAGTGAAGGCCCTCGACCAAAACCAAGAGGTATGGAGAACTGTGCCGAAAAAGGCAGCATAAACGAGGCCAAACGGATCGGCAATGCCAAAGCAAACTTAGCTGCATGCAAGTCACAAGCACCGCGGATTAACACCATCAATGCTCAAGCCCTTCCTATATGACCGCACTGTCAACTCACCTTTCGAGCGCGAATCGGTCTTTTTGGAAATATTACAGAGCATTGCAAAAACAATCCCACAGCGTAAGCTTCTGCGTAAACTTCTGCCAACCCTCCTTTTCCCACTCCCACCATCGTAGGGACCACATCTCACTACTCATGACATATATAACAACACCACCACCATAGCCACAAACACCTCGGCCGCTGCCACCACCACCATTACCAGTGATGGAGACCCTGTTCTAACCTCTCCTCATTTCGACCACACCTTCATATCAGGCATCTGCCTGGAGCATCATCCCAAAGCAGGAATCGCCACATCTACAGCCCTCACTGCTCTCTCACATTCACTTACCGCATGGGCCTGTTTGGTTCTAATCGTCTCGAAGATAACATGTGGTAAACCTTCGAAAGCTTAGCTACATGGACGCACAATACCTCCACCGATAAGGACTCAACACCAATAGTTCGACCGTCGTTGTCCGACGATGTCCACCGTACGCTCCATGGAAGGGTAGACCAGGGATGGTGACTTGCGCGTGAATTAGTTTTAAGTGATAGTAGCCTTGCGCTGCAGCTATCACACTCTCTTCTCCTCCCCCACCTGCGCCCGGTGTCAAGACAGAGTCTAGAAGACCGGAGCCGGGAGAGGACGCAGGTGGCTGGCACGGCCGGGTTTCCTAAAGTCCTAGCCGCCGCTCGGCGTGCCACCACACCTCCCATGTTCGGCATTTGTTAGCGGAGTACAACCCGATTAACGCATGTCGTGTCCTGATATGGCTCCCGTGTTGGTCCAAAGCATCTACCACATGGCCCGTTTAGGGGCACAACATCACACAATACCATTAGCATCATTACAAACATAATCAAGGTTTCCTAGAAACCGTGACTTGAATGACCGCCAATCTGACGCTTAAACCAGACCACACCGTCGGCCCAGTGTGTCGTGGGTTAAGCGGCTGTCCAGTGAGCTTGGGATCAAACGGTGATGGCTCCATCTTTCCCCCTGGTTTTGTGAACCCTGGTGAATGCGTTCATAGGGCCAGGTCATGGTGTGGCGCGCGAAGATGGGTAAGCCGCTCCGTTAGCCAATTCATCCACTCCCACGTCATACAACTGAGCGGCTTTGACAGTTGTATGATGGTAGTGGTTGGTGAGAAGGTGCGATCGATGGCTCAGAATAATCTGACGTGCTTGAAACTATCACGGTGCGCTTAAGTTCATGGCTTGGAATGTTGCCATTTAACCTGATATCTTTGGCCGCGTTGTCTGCCCAGTGCGCGCGTTTGTGCGCAAGGGACGACTGGCAGACTGTGACTCAGGCTGAATGGCCCCTTCTGTATGTGGCCTTTATAGCACACACACTCAGTTTGGATCTTAGCTGACCTCCCTGTTTTGTCGTGTTCTTTTTTGTGTTAGACCGCAGTGCGTGGGCCTGCACTCTCTCCAATCTCCGGTCTTCTTGGCTTCGTCTTTAAACTGTGCCTAGATAGGAGAGAAAAACAGAGAGTGAGTTAGATGAATGGAATGTCGACTCTTACTGTAATTGAGCGCAAGGAACCATCCCTGCATCACTCTGCTATGGAGCATACGGTGGATATCGTCGGACTAGGACTGTCGAACTATCGTGGCGCTGTTCGTTTTCAAGAACCTGAAATTAAAACTGGCCTTGAAGATGTCCTGTAGATAGCGATACAGGCTTTCAAGAAAATTCTTTTTAATTTTGCTCCATTGTATTTCCCACCTGCATCTTTAATATGGATCCTTCATATTTTGCACAATTGCGACGGTTTTGCTTAAACACATGCCACCTCGATCAGTAGGTTTATGAATTTAGATATAGCTCAGCCAGTCTCTTCTTCAGTTGGCTGTCAAACTTGACGTCATCAAACCGTAGAAGCACCGAGCATAAAAAAGGCAGTGTGCAGTGTGTGAGCAGTGCGTGAATAGTCCAGGGCATCTCATGCTACGATAAGGCCCACATCTCATTTGTTAAATTCATACCACGTCGGACGGTCGGGGAGTCCAGTAGGGTAACGCTAATTGACATTTGTCCCCTAAATGCTTCACTCAAGCGGGCAATGCATTTTCTAAGCTTGTTCACTCTGAATGCAAAATCATCATAAATGAAGACGAAATTTGGCATCAGTGGCACAAATAAGAAGGCGTAACATTGAAAACTGTGAATCATTTAAATTAAGATTAAGAAGATATGTGCGCCGCAAACTAGCATCATTTTTCGCCAACCGCAAACGACACAGCAATGAGCCTGTGGCTCAATGGTAGTGGGTTCGACACAATTAACCAAGATCGCGGCTTCAAGTCCCAGCTGTTGCACACATTGCAGTGGGTATAATTGGCTGATGACGGCTTATAAGCCAGAAATAGCCATTCCGGTTTCCCTTTTCTTATTCAGTTCCACGTAACAACATATGCTACACGTCGCTATGTGACCGCCTGCGAGGACTCTATTCTGATTTACAGGGTAGAACGCAACATACATGTTCCTTCGGAAGATCGGTGAGCCGCACACTTTCATCATATTTCTGATCGAAAATGACAAATCACCTTGAACGTGGCTGATTTGTTGATCGTTCGACTAAATTACCAAAGGTCGGGTTTGAATCACTTGAGTTCCACGCTTATCATTGGGTTTGATGAATTAAAACGGCTAAACTTCCAGAAATGACCATTCCGGTCTCAATTTTCGTTGTCATTTAAGTTTTATCAACATTTTTTTCCTGGCTGGCTGTTGACGGGATATAAGCCAGAAATGGCCATGTCAGTCTCCCTTGTCTTTGTTGGTCATGTTATTCTGATTATATCCTACACTGCCTTACGGCTGCTGACGGATATTTAGACTTAGTCCCAAATGCACAACGTGAGGAGTGTGTCCTGTAACTGATCGTTAAGCGCCTACTTAACATAGCTAATATTCCCGATCAAAAACCGGCAAGACATCGAGCACGTGGCCCACATTTTAGAGCGTAAGACATGTGCCCAACAGGTCGCGAGTTCGAGTCTCGGGTGCCGCAGCGCCTGGGGATGGTTATGGCTACTTGATAATGGCTAATAAGCCAGAAATGTCCATTACAGTCTCCCTTGTCTTTGTCGGTCATGTTATTCTGCCTATATCCTAAGCTGCCTTACGGCTGCTGGCAGGGCTCGGGACTTAGCCACAAGGCACAACGGGACGAGAGAGTCCTGAAACTGATCGGTTAGCGCCTACTAACAATACCTAATATTCCCGATTAAAAACCCGCAATATATCGAGCTCGTGGCACAGTGGGTTGAGCGTTTGTCTTATGCACAACAGAGCTCGATTTCGAGCCTCGGGCACCGCAGTGCCTGATGTTGGGTTTGGTTGGCTGATGATGGCTAATAAGCCCAAAAAAAGGCCATTCCAGTCACCCTTGTCTTTGTGGGTCATGTAATTCTGCCTACCTATTTAGCTGCCTTACCGCTGCTTGCGGTGATTGAGACTAAGGCCTAACGTACAACGGGTTGAGTCAGTCGTGTAACAGATCGGTGAGCGCGAACTTACCATAGCTTATATTTCCGAACAAATCCTGCAAGACATCGAGCTCGTGGCGCAGTGGGAAGAGCGTAAGACTTGTGCCCAACAGTTCGCGAGTTCGAGCCTCGGCGCCAACGTGCCTGGGGTTGGGTATGGCTGGCTGATGATGGATAATTAGACAGAAATGGCCATTCCCATCTCCCTTGTCTTTGCCTGTCATGTTATTCTGCCTATATCCGAAGGTGCCTTACGGCTGCTGGCTGGGCTAAAAACTTAGCCCCAAGGCAGAACGGGACGAGTGGGACCTGTAACTGATCGGTGAGCGCCTAATTAACATAGCTTATATTCCCGATCAAAACCGGGAAGACATCAAATGGCGCAGTGTCTAGCGCGTATTATCTTGTGCCCAACAAGGCGCGAATTTGAGCCTCGTACGCCGCAGTGCTTGGGGTTTGGTATGGCTGACTGATGACGGGTAATAAGCCAGAAATGTCCATTACAGACTCCCTCGTCATTTTCGGTCATGTATTTTTGCCTATATCCTTAGCTGCCTTACGGCTGCTAGCGGGGCTTGAGACGTAGCCCCAAGGAACAATGGGACAAGTGAGTCCTGTAAATGATTGGTTACCGCCTACTTACCATATCTAATATTTCCGATCAAAAACCGGCAAAACATCGAGCTCGTGGCGCACTGGGAAGCGTTAGGCTTGTGCACAACAGGTCGCGAGATTCAGGTTCGGCCCACGCAGCGCCTGGTGTTGGGTAGGGCTGGCTGATGACGGGTAATAAGCCAGAAATGTCTATTTCAGTATCCCTCGGCTTTTTCGGTCATGTATTTCTGCCTATATCCTTAGCTGCCTTACGGCTGCTAGCGGGGCTTGAGACGTAGCCCCAAGGAACAATGGGACGAGTGAGTCCTGTAAATGATTGGTTACCGCCTACTTACCATATCTAATATTTCCGATCAAAAACCGGCAAAACATCGAGCTCGTGGCGCACTGGGAAGCGTTAGGCTTGTGCACAACAGGTCGCGAGATTCAGCTTCGGCCCACGCAGCGCCTGGTGTTGGGTAGGGCTGGCTGATGACGGGTAATAAGCCAGAAATGTCTATTTCAGTATCCGTCGTCTTTTTTGGTCATGTTATTCTGCCTATATCCGTAGCTGCCTTATGGCTGCTGGCGGGGCTTGAGACTTAGCCTTAAGGCACAACGGGACGAGGAAGTCCTGTAGCTGATCGGTTAGCGCCTGTGTAACATAGCTTATATTTCAGATCGAAACCGGAAAGACATTGAGCTCGTGGCCCACAGTCTAGAGCGTTTTACTTCTGCCCAACGGGTTGCGAATTTGAGCTTCGGTGCCGCATCGCCTGGGTTTAGGTATGGCTGAATGATGACGGCTAATTAGCCAGAAATGGCCATTCCGATCTCCCTTATATTTGTCGGTAAGTTTTTTTGCATATATCCTTAGCTGCCTTAGGGCTGCTGAAGGGGCTTGAGACGTGGCCCCAAGGAACAACGGGACGAGGAAGTCCTGAAACTTATCGGTTAGCGTCTGTTTAACATAACTAATATTTCCGATCAAAAACCGGCAAGACATCGAGCTCGTGGCCCAGTGTCTAGAGCGTTTTATTTGTGTTCAACGGGTTGCGAGCTTGAGACTCGGCGCCACAGCGCCTGGGGTTTAATATGTCTGGCTGAGGATGGATAATTAGCCAGAAATGGACATTCCTGTCTCCCTTGTCTTTGTCGGTCATGTTATTCTGACTATGTCCTAAGCTGCCTTACGGCTGCTGGCAGGGGTTGAGAATTAGCCGCAAGGCACATCCGGACGAGTGAGTCCTGTAACTGATCGGTTAGCGCCTACTTACAATACCTATATTACTGATCAAAAACCGGCAATATATCGAGCTCGTGGCACAGTGAGTTGAGCGTTTGACTTATGCCCAACAAAACGCGAGATTGAGCCTCGGGCGCCGCCGGGCCTGTGGTTGGGTATGGCTGGCTGATGGAGGATAATTAGACAGGAATGGCCATTTCCGTCTCCCTTGTCTTTGCCTGTCATGTTATTCTGCCTTTATCCGAAGCTGCCTTACGGCTGCTGGCGGGGCTAAAAACTTAGCTTCTAGGCAGAACGGGACGAGTGGCACCTGTTAATGATCGGTGAGCGCCTAATTAACATAGCTTATATTCCCGATCAAAACCGGGAAGACATCAAAAGTAACGCAGTGTCTGGCGCGTATTATCTTGTGCCCAACAGGGCGCGAGTTCGAGCCTCGGGCACCGCAGTGCCTGGGGTTGGGTTGGGCTGGCTGATGACGGCTAATAAGACAGAAATGGCCATTCCTGTCTCCCTTGTCTTTTTCGGTCATGTATTTCTGCCTATATCCTAAGCTGACTTACGGCTGCTAGCGGGGCTTGAGACGTAGCCCCAAGGCACAATGGGATGAGTGCGTCCTGTAAA
The DNA here is from genome assembly GCA_017591395.1 of Schistocephalus solidus. Lineage (NCBI taxonomy): Eukaryota > Metazoa > Platyhelminthes > Cestoda > Diphyllobothriidea > Diphyllobothriidae > Schistocephalus > Schistocephalus solidus. Next base: position 208,076 of record WEDG01000310.1, on the reverse strand, counting down.
TGATCGGTTACCGCCTACATATCATATATAATATTCCCGATCAAAAACCACCAAAAAATCGACCTCGTGGTGCAGTGGGAAGCGTTAGACTTGTGCCCAACAGGTCGCGAGTTTCAGCTTCGGGCACCGCAGCGCCTGGGGTTGGGTATGTCTGACTGATGATGGATAATTAGCCAGAAATGGCCATTTCAGTCTCCCTTATGTTTGTTGGTCAGGTTTTTCTGCCTATATCCTAAGCAGCCTTTCGGCTACCGGTGGGGCTTAAGACGTGGCCCCAAGGCACAACGGGACTTGGAAGTCCTGAAACTGATCGGTTAGCGTCTGTTTAACATAGCTAATATTTCCGATCAAAAACCGGCAAGACATCAAACTCGTGGCCCAGTGCCCAACGGGTTGCGAGCTTGAGCCTCGGCGCCAAAGTGCCTGGGGTTGAATATGCCTAGCTGACGACGGCTAATTAGCCAGAATGGCCATTCCTGTCTCCCTCCTCTTTGTCAGTCATGTTATTCTGACTATGTCCTAAGCTGCCTAAGGGCTGCTAGCGGGGCTTGAGACGTAGCCCCAAGGCACAATGGGACGAGTGCGTCCTGTAAATGATCGATTACCGCCTACATACCATATCTAATATTCCCGATCAAAAACTAGCAATATATCGAGCTCGTGGCACAGTGAGTTGAGCGATTGACTTATGCCCAACAGAGCGTGAGATTAAACCTTTGGCACCGCAGTGCCTGGGGTTGGGTGTTGGCTGGCTGATGACGGTAAGTTAGCCAGAAATGGCTATTCCTGTCTCCCTTGTCTTTGTCGGTCATGTTATTCTGCCTATATATTAAGCTGCCTTATGACTGCTGGCGGGGCTTGAGACTTAGTCCTAACGTACAACGGGATGAGTAAGTCGTGTAACTGATCGGTGAGCGCCTACTTAACATAGCTAATATTCCCGAACAAAACCGGCAAGACGTCGAGCTAGTGGCGCAGTGGAAAGAGCGTTACACTTGTGCCCAAACGGTCGTGAGTTCGAGCCTTACGCTTAAGTGCCTGGGGTTGGGTATGGTTGGCTGATCTCGGCTAATAAGCCAGAAATGGCCATTCAAGTCTCCCTTATCTTTGTCGGTTATGTCATTCACCCTATATCCTAAGCTGCCTTACGGCTGCTGGCGGGGCTTGAAACTTAGCCGCAAGGCACAACGGGAGGAGTGGGTCATGTAACTGGTCGGTTAGCGCCTAATAAACATTGATAATATTCCCGATCGAAACCGGCAAGACATCAAACAAGCGGGGCAGTGTCTAGAGCTTTTTACGTGTGCTCAACAGGTTGCGAGTTCGAGCCTCGGCGCCGAAGCGCCTGGGGTTTGGGTTTGGCTTGCTGATGACGGCTAATTAGACAGAAATGGCCATTCCTGTCTCCCTTGTCTTTGTTGGTCATGTTTTTTCTACCTATATCTTAAACCTCTTTAAGGGTGCTAGCAGGGATTGAGAGTTAGCCTCAGGGCACAACGGGACGAGTGAGTCCTGTAACTGATCGGTTAGCGCCTACTTAAAATACCTAATATTCTCGATCAAAAACCGGCAATATATCGAGCTCGTGGCACAGTGGTTAGAGCGTTTGCATAATGCCCAACAAAGCGCAAGTTCGGGCCTCGGGCGCCGAAGTGCGTGGGGTTTGGGTTTGGCTTGCTGATGACGGCTAATTAGACAGAAATGGCCATTTCTCCCTCCCTTGTCTTTGTCGGTCATGTTATTCTGCCTATATTCTTAGCTGCCTAACGGCTGCTAGCGGGGCTTGAGACTTAGTCCCAAGGCACAATCGGACGAGTGAGTCCTGTAAATGATCGGTTAGCGCCTACTTACCATATCTACTATTCCCGATCAAAACCGGCAATACATCGAGCTCGTGGCGCAGTGGGAATCGTTATACTTGTGCCCAACAGGTTGCGAGTTTTAGCCTCGGGCACCGCAGCGCCTGGGGTTGGGTATGGTTAGCTGATGACGGGTAATAAGCCAGAAATTGCCATTTCAGTCTCCCTTGTCTTTGTCGGTCATGTTATTCTGCCTACATCCTAAGTTGCCTTACGGCTGCTTGCAGGGCTTGAAACTTAGCCTAAAGGCACAACGGGACGAGTGAGTCCTGTAACTGATCGGTTAGTGCCTACATACAAAAACTAATATTACCGATCAAAAACCGGCAATATTTCAAACTCGTGGCACAGTGGGTAGAGAGTTTGACTTGTGCCCAACAGGTCACGAGTTTCAGCCTCGGGCACCGCAGCGCCTGGGGTTTGGTATGGTTGGCTGATGACGGATTATGCAGGAATGTGAAGGCTGATCAAATGGCAACTTTGTTACAGGACAAAACATTCAACAGATCACATTTTCTGCTCGATCTTGCTTTTAAGGCCGGTGTTTTGAGATTGAAAATTGACCCAAAACGTATTTTTTGCATTTATTTCTTCTTTTCTATAAATGTGAAAAAATCCACATAAGCCTACAATTTATGGCCACTCAGATTACTTTCTCAATCAACTCTCAATAAAAACTGACAAATTGCGCAATTACTGATGCATTATTCATTAGGTTCTTGTGAAAAGAAAAGCGCATGTTAAGTGAAAGTGAGGGCATTTTTTGAAATACAGTTCCTTATTTCTCATTATTACTACATGTATTGTAACTTGATTTTTTGTCGCACGAAAAACACATGTTTTTCCTGAAACTTTGAACATAAGATTTAAAGATACAATGTTCGAATTTTGGCAACCGGATTCAATTAACCTGTCTTTCTTGATAACAGTTTTTTCGTTAATGAAATTCCACTGACCCGTCCGAAATGGGTTTACTATAGACCCAGAGATATTGCGGTTACTTTAATCCACTCGTGAACTGCTTGCACCTTGTTGACAATTGAATAGTCACCCTGCGTGATAGGTGGTGAACTTTCTATCGCTCCGTACCAGAACCAACGGTGATTGTTTCCTGCGAAGAAAAATAATCCACTGCCACTGTCTCCGTCTCCTGGAGTCTAAAACATAATTCGGCAATTTAAATTAACCTGAAGGTTGGACGCACAGGTGCTTATAATTTAAAATAAGCAATCTAGTTAGCTCACCCTCAAACATTTGCCTTTTTTCTAATTTACCCATCTGCATATGAGGTGTGATGTTCAAGCACGGGCCTTTACAGAAGTGCTTTATGCCAGAAAGCAAATATCATTGCGAAAACCGAATTCACACATTATTGAAAAATACAATAAACAGTACTTGTCAAGATAAATAACTGAATTTATGTTTACTATCAAATTATTAACAGCAGTGGCGACACTGTAATCACTTACTCTGCCTTTTGTGTAAATGCATGTATTACTATCAGCAAACTGATAGCTGGATATTCTTAAGCAGTGCGCATCATAGTCAATTTGGACTTCGGCTTCTCTAAGACTCTTTGGGTAAACGGGTTTTCCTCTAGACCAACTTGTCAATTCTTGTCCCCAGCCAGCATAATAGCAGGTGGAACCCACTTTCAATTGAATGTGTTTAGCCGGAAAGCAAATTGGCCTGACTGTCTTATCTGAAAATAGTTAAAAGAAAAAAACACAAAAATTCACTTGACGGTTATTAGATGCAGGGCTAACCTTAAATAAATGAGAATACATTTCTTTTAAAGGAAGCCTAATCTATGGCCGAATACACAAACAAATACGCAGGCTGTTTTTTATTATTGAATTAGCGGACATAAAATACAAATCGCAAATCGTGTAAACTATGTGATTCAGTGAACTTTAGTAAAATGATTTGCTTACATGCGCATATCTAGGCAGCAAATTTCAATATTTTTATAAAATAAAAAAACGTTTGGCGATAATTTACCTGGAGTTATTCTATGCGCAAGCTTAAGTATTGCGATATCGTACCCCTTATCTTCAAATTTTTCTGTAAAATTTGGGTGTATCACTACAAACTGCAGGCGATGTAACTGCCGAGAAAGGTCTGCAGTGGTGTAATCATGAGCACCAACTAGTACATAGAGTGCGGAGTCAGTTGTAATTGTCATGTCAATTAAGCCTTCAAATGGGGTATTTCGGCAGCCAATAGCATCGTGCACGCAATGTGCCGCAGTCACGACGAGAGAGTCACTTATCAGCGTTCCTCCACAGAAGGGAAAATATCCAGCGCGCTGTGGCCATAATCCAACCTGTAATGACATGCACATTTTAGACCTTCACACAAAATCCTAAGCCATATTTAGTCTACAAATCCGTTCACTTTAAACTTTACCAGCAATTTTTCTAAAAATACACTTTGTCTACTCGTAATTTCCGAATCAACTAACGCTCATTCTGCAAAAAAACGTTAAATGTTGCTAACCAGCCTATTGCCAATCCCCGTACGGTTACCTTTTTAAAATCTTTTCTTGGCACATTCATTAAAATTAAAGCATTCGAACTTCCTGTTATTTAAAAATTCAATTGTCATTAGCAAATTAATTTTGGCACCGGCAAAACCCATGTCAGTATTACGAAGTGTGTCCATATTTATATTTATATGTTAATATACCTACCTTTGTTAATCGAGTTTAATTCTATGCATTTTGAAATTTGTATTATTTTGGGCATTCAACTGCATAACAGTGCCTTTAGGTCTTATGTTCAGAACGATCCATCTACCATTTATACCAGTAGCCTAGTACCATAATTAAATATTGCAGCACATTTAAATCCTAACGCATTGCTTTTATCGCGTTTTTTATACTGATTTGCAAATTTTATACAAATGTGTGGTTTTTCCTGGTAAGGTGATGATAATTATACCAACAACCTATAAGAGTAATACCGTACAATTGCTTACGTGCCAAGGCCAGCTGTTTGGAGTAGCGGGAACCTTCATTCTGGTTGCATCATATTTGAATGTCCGCGGGAATGCCGAAATCCTGCAGGCAGTTGGAAAGCCAGGCTCAATTTCAAAAGCTTTTTCAAGTCATGATACAACTTGTTTTTATGTGAGCACACATGTTATTTTAATTTAAAAAATTACATTAAGAAAACCGATGTTTATGATACAGTTCTAAAAAACGGCGATAATTAGCTTGCGTATCACGTGTTGGCTGATGCATTTGTTTGCCACATAACAAAAAAGATGTTCAAAGATGAAATGGATAGAGAGAATTACAATATTTAATATATCTCAGGTAGCAAACAGTCAAACATTTTTTTTCACTTAACTTTTGAGTTTAGTACTAAAACATAAAAAGATATATATTTATATAATTGTTGAGTGGCACGTTTATAATTTCAGATTGAGGACATTCTGAAATGGTCAGATCATTACTCTAAATATGCATTTTTCCAAAATGTTTAAGTAATTTTGAATAAAATTATTTTAATCCAATAAACTTACTATTAAAAGAGTCAGGAATAATAAAAAGAGCGGATATCGGTTTTCCGGAAAATAAATGTAAGTCATTTATTTGAAGCACGTTTATGAATGTCATTTAACTCAACTCATTTACCCGCATAAAAAACATCCAGTAAATAAAGCATTTGAGAAGTTTATGAAGAAAACTACTTATCGCTTTCTGTATCTTTATCTTTAACCATCAAGTGGTCCATTATTCTTTTTCTCACCAATAAACAGAGTAATTCCGTACACAGTATTACGGGATATCTTTTAAATCCTGCATCAGTTATTTAGTCCAGATATAAACAGACGAAATAAATACTAACAGTCTGTTCATTTGCAAAAATAATTTCCTCATTTTTATGCGTTAACTACTTGAAATCCACCTAGGTAACCGTACTCAATCAGATGAAATGGAGGTCGTTTCCGGTACGTGATGTTATTAACAATTCACATGCACAAAGCATCTGCTACTGGTAAGTTGCGATTCATTGGACCGAACAAAGAGTTTTGCTCATAATTTAAATCCATATAAGGCTCTCAGCGTTTTGCGAAAATGAATACTTCACTTTATTAGGATAAGAATATGAGCAGACTGAGGTTGCATCGAATGGCTACGCTTTTGTAGCAACCTTTGGTCATACAGTTGGCGAACACGTTACTCTAGCAAAAGGGGTGACGATCATATGATGCCGTTTTGTAGAAGACATTGCTCATCCTCATGAACAAAAATGCTGCTTAATTTTCATAGGCCACGTTAATACATATTTCCTTTGTTCACAGCTCTGAAGGGAAAAATTTTAAGCGGTTAGTGCATTCAAAATTTGTCTTTGAATGTCCAGCCTGTGATCTTAATTTATTTTAGTCTCTGCGTAATGGAGAAAACAGGTATGTGAAGTAACTGATGCGTGAACTGTAATATCCCCAGCTTTTGAAACTATTTGGGATTGAAGTGAACCTTTCGCTTAGACCATATCACTGGATCTGGTGGATTGCGCTTTACCCTGTACGTGTTTTCCAAACGAACAGCACAAGTTTTGAGGTTTAACCGCTCCAAAAAGCAAACATCAGTACCTGTTTACTCGGCTCGAAACAGTGACAAGACTCGTTACAAAACCGGCTGCGTTCTTTTTACATTTCTTTGACGTTTTTATAAAGCCACTTCCGCATAAATCCGTTACATTATAATATGTTACAATGCAGGTTTATATATTTATTCACAGCTGCTCACGAGCAACGTAAGCGACGACGATCCAAATGCGCAGGAAAACACGGTTTTCATCGGGCAAACTCTTTAACCCTGATCAACGCCATTTAACTCTGAGCACCACAAACATGTGACACACGAAACATCAAACTGCTTAACCATACTCTGCTATATTGACCAAACCTGAGAAAACCGTTCACAAAGGGCTTTAAGAACATTTTTAAAGAAATTTAACAACCGCTTTGAGCAACGCGTAGGAAAAACTCAGGCCACCGTAATGAAGAAATTCACAGTTTTCCACCAACTGTTTCACAATCGAAGAAAAATTCCACCTGGATCATGCACATTGCGATTGGGGAAGACGTGAATACAAAGCCCTCGACGTTCTCTCCAGAGACAAGACCAAAGCCAATACTAGCACAACTAGATTATGCCGTAAGAATCCAAGCATACAAATAGCATGGAAACAGTTATTGATAAACTCAGTTTTTTTATGCCTAACAGAAAGACACAACACCACCGATCACAACCATGCGCATAACCCGAAGATACAGAGATTTTAATTCCTCCAAAAACTCCAGACTTGGCAAAGAGCACTGTATAGCTTAACAGATCTGTGCAGTGCAAAATACAATGTGTCTCAGCAATTTGTAAAACCAGTCATATTTGAACGTTTAAAAGCACATGATGAAAAGCAGACTGTCACTATCAAACAGCTCAAGCAAAGGCTTACGCGCAATCTTTGCAGTTTTATCGATCGAAAACAATCGCAGTACACCAGTGTGAAGGAAAAATAAGTCAAATAATTTGCTGCTAAATCGCGAAACAAGTGGCGACAACTCAACACACTGTTTACCTAATCTTCATGCTAACAAGCACACGTGTAGCACAGACGGTTGTTGTAAAGCAGACCACTAAATGCCAACGAGAGCACACAGTTTTTTCGATTGAGAGCGTACATGAAATGCATTGTCAGCCTAATCTTCACGAATTTGAACTTAAAACGAGACATCCGTCAGTTATAAAAGGTGATACGAAATAAAATTTACCATACTATACAAATGCTACAAGCTTTGTGTCACTTTGTAGGACTCATATGTCAATCAGGGCAAAACCCCTGGCCAGCAGTCATGAAGAAGATGCAGTTCTCTCAAAATAAGCTCTAGGACCAAACAATTAGTCCGCATGCGCATGCAAAACCGATATCGGTTTCTTGAGCTCCTACATGAGTAAGACTTTAACTGGAGAAGGCTTTGAACTTTCAGATATAATACCTAGTGCTCATTTAGCACAGCAAGATTAGTCAACCAGATACTGAGTGTAAAATGACACGAAATCAGCTTTAATAATCTGTCTTCATGCCGTGACTGAAATGAACAACATCACTGGAAACATATTTGATCAGAACCCAAAGAAACAGTGATCGAATCCTCGCTACAAACTGTAGCTCGCCAACAGACAGGCTTGAGAGCGACATAGTCTACTGCAGCGATCCAGTTCATACCGCAACAGAAGCTTCCGCATACGACACGGTCGCTCGTCCAGAAGCCTGCTAAGATACATATGCTCACAGTAATATATATATCGTCAGTCATCTGGAGTCAATATTTCGCGTACAACCCAAACCATCGATGACATCACGCAGAACCGAGACGATCATCCAAAACAGAGTATCAACCCAATCTTTTCATGGACTTCCAAAACCGCAGAAACCAGAGTTTCGTCGTCATATGGACACGCGATCAAACTAGGTACGGTCCGCGCAAACTCGTTTAGGAATCAAACCGAACGCAACAAGCACATGCAGTAAAACAGACTCGTCACTATCAAGCAGACTGCTGTAAATACCGACGTAAAATTAGCAGATTTATCGATTGATCAGAGCTTAGTACACCACGTGAACGCAATATAACCCAACTAATTCAAGGGTGGACTGAGCGATAGGCAACAACCAAATACACATGGCTTAACTTATCTTTTCTCGGATTAGAAACGTGAAACTCAGATTTTGAAATAAACTTAAAGTTAATAGAAAATAAAAAGGATATTGACTAAATCCGAAACAACATATATTTTTCATAGTGATCCCCAAATCAAACCTCAGACATTATGAGAGTGAAAAGATAAGCACGAGAAAATTTTAAATTTTAAGCGTAGTATCACATGCGTTATTAAGATAAAAGCGAGTCAATAAATATTCAAAAACATAAATTGTACTAAAATGTCACCGTTCGATTGTTCAAACCTTCGGCATAAATCCCAATAATATTATTTTTAGAAAACCAAGGTCAGGTGCAGTTCTTTGCATCTAGGATATTTTTGTCTTTGTGATATGCACTGATGAACTGGAGAGAGTTGACGATAAATTGAGAAAACACAACTTTAAAAACTACAGCATTTACGTCAAATTTTAATTACCTTTTAACCAGACTGTAGCAGGCTGACATCTTTACCCAATGTCAAAATGCCAAATCTCCAAGGGAAGTAAAAGCACTCGTGGCTGCTGTAAAGATAATATAACAAATTCACGTATCTTAAACCAAAAAGCAGTTCTATCCAGCACATGCTTTGCCGGTTAAATGCAATAGCGTACTTTATGAGAATAAAAGTTTATGTGAACGACATCCCGATATGAATTCGGCACGCAAAACGATTTCTAAACACATCGATAATCTTGCACGACGGTATCGCATTCAAGATACCCTGCGACTGCTCGAATAGGTGATACACATCGAACACAATGTCAATATGTTAATACTGACCACGTAATCCGCAATATGCCATGAAAACGGTAGAAAGATACCGCGGAAGCATTTGCCGAATGAAAAAGCAGCGTAAAAATATTTCCTACACGAAAAATAGCTTGCCAGTGAATTTACTTTAAGAGACGAAAGATGACAAAAGCCACATGTTGTCCTTCCAAAATGATATTTCCTTCGCACCGATAAAAAGAACCAAGTTGGTCTGAGGGAAGAACCACGGAACTATATGAACTGGAAGTATCACTAGGAAATACACGTATATATTCCCTGCCATTTAAATCGCCGTTTACGTTGGAATAACATAATGATACATGGGAATTTGTAATTGATGAAAATACGGCCGCTTTCCACTGAAACCATGGCCTCAGCAGAGCGACATCAAACTGGTTCTTAAACGTATCGAGTCAGTCCCTTGGATCGGATGGAGATCCCTAGACAGATAATAAGATAACTATTGACTGATCTAGCATTACGTCTTTTTCTGTTCCAGATGAAACTGAGAACAGGAAACTTGCCTTCGATTTGCATGACAGCCACCATATTTCGTTTTATATAAGGAAGTAAGCAAGACAACTCTACGCAATTACCTTGATATTTCACCCTGATCAATAAATGTCATTGTGAAGCGAACGGCAACTCAACTATTTTCGATTCAAAATGGTGTATTGTAAAGATTTTCAGCATGGCTTTTCGGCAAAAGCGCTCCAGCCTTTCAAACCGGCTTACCTCTATTGAATGTTCTACCAGTGAATGAAAAGGATGCCTCGAAGTTGATTCAAGTAACACGAATTTACGTGAAGCCTTTTAGTAATACTTCCTATCAAGGACTTCGCGTAATCTTAGAAATTAGGGCTTGAGACATAAGCCTGTGGGGTTTGAGAAAAAGTTATCTCTATTTGGTCAAAAACAACGCGTATGTATCAGAGCGGATTAATAAGACTGGATGAACCTTGTCTTTGGGATAATTATCGAGGCTTTTTTAATTGCTTTATTTTTATCTTTTTATGTAATTAACAGGTTTAAATGAACTGGACAGTGGTATTATTGACTTAAGGTATCATAATTCTTACAAATAATTTTCGCAGAATGTTAACACCGTCTGAGATATGGTTCCTGGACAAAATGTTTTAAAAGCATGCCGTTCTCCACATTTGTCCATGAAATTGTCGTATTATAGACAACATGATAGTATATAACTCGCAAAATATTTACATTTCACCCAATCAATTGCAGACCGTCATGGTAAGAGCAAGAGCAGAGCCAAATGAAACCATAATTGCAACGCAAAAAGGCTGAAAACATCTCCAAGCGATTACTGCGAGCTGTCAAAATGACATTTATATCTTCGGGATGAAGAATATTGTAAAAAGTGTATGACAGCTTAAATGGACCTTGTCTTAACTATGACATATAGGCATGGCGGTCATGGCTCGCAAAAAGACTGATATATATATATATATATATATATATATATATATATATATCATATATGATCTATCGGGGAAAAGTGTATCGTTAAATAAAACGGTTGGGCTCCTTGTAAATTTTTAAAATGAAAATTGGCCCTTGTTTCACTAATTCAAATTTCTGCTGCATGCAGAAAGTAAGTGATACTATGTTTGTTCCAAAGAAAAATGCATGGCCTTTTCCATAGATTGTCTTTAGGATCTGGCTTTGAGTATCACCATTTGCTTTTCGTCTTCATAAACAGGAATTGGTACAGCGACCGAGCAATTTCAGCCTAAAATTGATAGTTAATCAAAGGAATGATTTCAAAAATATTCTCTGAGACAATGCCTACGGTGCTTTTCAAGAATCACTTGAAGTTACATAGGTTTCTGGAATTAATATCACGTCATTTAAGACAAATTGACTTTTTAAAAACAATTGTTTAATCACTTCAATTGTATCTCATACCCACATTTGCCATAATTGAAAGCATAGGTTCTTAATTCAAGCACAGAAACGTGTTTCACCCGTATCTTGCCCTGCATGACAAAGCTGTGAGAGTTTTAGCTCATTAATGGTTCTCCTGGTAGATTTTCCGCGTTTAAATTAAGCACTATAAAAACATTGTTCAATGCATTAAAAAGCAAACTTATTAAAGCGCTAATATTGTTCGTTTCTGATATACAAGTCACTGTTTAGAAAAAGCAGTAATATAAAAAGGGAATATTTTATAAAACAACCCAGTATTAGGTCAACGTTTAACCGCTGCTTTTACATTTCGGCACGTATTTTGTTTAAGCATTAAAATATAAAAATTAATAACATTAATTTATCTACTTATTTCTGATAAATGCTAATTGAGTGAATACGTTCCGCTATTTAAAATATGATAACATTATATCAGTACTGAAATTGCATTAATGTTACGAAATCTTAGAGAACTGACCATTAGAAATGAAGTCAAACAGCAGGCAACAGACAATTGCAGGTAAAGAATGTTGCATAGTTGATCGTCTGATGTAAATTACGTGCAAATTAATAAGTTTTTGTTGTTCTTAGCTTATATTGAGCAGACAGTTTTCCAGTAATTTGCACTTATATTCTGTGCGTAAGGTCACACGTACGATTTTTTCGTTCATTCTATATGTGAAGGGACTTTTATTGGCTTCCAAAGAAGATGGCAAGCGCCTGTTATGTTTTCAACTGAGCATTTACATTTCGGCTTTGATTGAGATGAAATGTGACAATTACATTTTAAGAGATGCACACCTAACCATCAAAGGATGCAGAAGATCAGTTGGCAAGCATACACATACATTCGAAAAACGTATCGGGCTAGTATATGTATTTCTGAAATTGGCTAAAAGCGAAATTTGCTTAAAGCGAAAAACATACCACAAACAAGTACGTGTGCATAGAGAGGAATAACGAAAGAAGACAGCTGGTTAAACTACAGTGAGGTTTTTGATTGAGTCTTTCACGGGGAAAGGGGCACAGATGACATGGCGTGGATTGCGTCTTTGGCCATGCTACTTTTGTGTAGGTCAAAGCAGGTTCTTTTGTGCGTATAAGACCTGTTTTCTAAAGCGAAAGGTGATGGATTTTGCTGTAGATAGTGGGTGAAACCCATTGAAGTATGATAGTTTTGTGAAAACCTTAATGTTACAAAATAAAGGCTTCATTATTATCCTCATTGTGCCTGGAATCAACCATGTGCGAGATGAGCGCTGTCTATTCTGTTATCTATGAAGTTTCTTGTCCATGTCGTGAGGTGTTCCTATCATTTTTGAATATGCATCGACTCCAGCGATAACTTTTAACCTGCTCAACAGGAGCAGGTGAATGCGTAGATGCACAATTAGTGATTTAAACCAGCAAAGTATTTTACCTTCTTTCTGGTAAATATGGGCGTTTTTCAGAAGTATATCCAAATTCTCGCCGCTATGAAGTTTCGCGCTACGGCTAAGACAATGCGTTTTTAGGGAGTAAACTTGTTTCTATCCCTTTTGAAGTTGACTTTGACAAATAGGGTTTTTAATTTAATGCAGTAGGTGAGGTGGGTCTATCTAACCTTGTATAATATACTTTGCACTACATCCAACTGGATAGCCATTTTCACGAACTAGGCTCTAAATATGTTTGAGCTCTTCATCGATATAGTCCGCCAAACAATATTGCCCGGACTTGATTGCGTTTCTGTTGTAGTGTGTACGAAACTGGCAAAATTGGTATATTTTGCCAAACAAGGTTTTTTTGATGAACGCTCTTTTGAACTTTTGCTTACAAAAACGTATAAAATGTAAGTGAACCTCATTTTTCTACCTCCACCGTGAACTTAATAGACGGATGCGCTTTTATCAACAACATTTTACGTTTGTATCGCCCACAAGGCAGCAAAACGTATTTTTTTCAGGTTATTGTTCTGATCGCTTAGCTTGATTTCGCCAGCTTTCAATGTAAACATTAAAAAGGTGTTCAAGGAATCAGCCCAAAGCAATGCTGTTTATTTTTCTTTATAGGTTTTGTCTAAAAACTGCAAAGTTTACGTGCATCTTAGAAATAATGTCCTACTGTAAAATTCTGATAAACAGGGATGATTATTGAGTGGTTATTATCTTAAGAGCTTCAAACAATAATATTTTTTAACTTTACTTGGATTTGATAATTTTGAGCGTTTTTAGGAAATAAACGGTTGAGCATGTAAAGTTTTATCAAACATGTAGCTTAATATTTCCATAAATGACGGTTTACATTGTACATCAAAATATTGAGAAAATTTTCCTTGAAGAGCATCAACATAAATGAGTTTTTTAAATAATCTTTTTAGTGCAGGACAATCGACTAGTACGGTTAAAAGATCATTCATGACACTTCGCGGTGTGCCAATAAATGTCCGTTACCTAATTGTATTACCTTTCTAAGAATTTCAACTTATTATTGGTGATACGGATTTATACTTCGAGAAGAGAAGATATACTCTACCGTAAATAACCTTATTTAAACCAAAACCAATAATCGAACTAATACTAGTCTGTTTGAACTAGCACAAAATGCTCATTTTAAAGCCTTCATAATACTGAAAAAATAGTAATATATGTCAATTAGCTGTGCTGGCATGCAAAAGTCATCTTGTGATAGGGATGATGAAAATCTTGTTCTAAATTATACATTCATATAATTTACACCTATCTTCGATTCTTATTGCGTTAAAGTGAACACGCTGGAGGATGCAACGTTCGAATACATTATATAAGGTAAATGGTCCAGTTAACTTCACTTAAGGAAATAGCACACAAATATAATGAATAAACCTTCGATGACTTTTAGAAATTTGCCTTTCCTTTAAAGGATATGGTTGACCCTCCACTATTAGGGATACCATCTTAAGGAAAAACCTCGCTACCTGTAGTAAAACACCTTGTGGCCAACTGTTAAACGCACCCTTTTGAGGTATCCAAAACACAAAAAGAGGATAAAGAAGTGAGAATGTTTGTCTCATGTCGACATACAAAGGAAGAAATGTGTATTAATCGGCAAATGCTACTTAATTTTATGCGATGTACAGATGATTTTGCCTAAAAGATGCATTTGCGGTTCAAATTGATGTTAATATTAAGTTTATCATGAAGATTAGGGCCAAAACGAATTTTAAATAACAAGAGAACCATTTGGCAATAGACAATAACATTACTCAAATTGAAAAAAATTGAGCCGCAACCGCTATGGAAACGTATGACAGGTTACCTGTTAAGAACCAAAACTATATAAATTGAATATAATCGTTGATTTAAATAAGGCACATAATGCACTGTCCTATTCTATCTGCAACTTACTCTGCAGTTATAATCCAGGTGTAAAAAAGCCTCATGTAAACCAGAGCTGAATATTTAACGCAACTGAAATAAAAGTGCATCGTTTATTTGCAAACCCTTTGCAAGTTACACCTCGTCTGAAAATATTAAACTATTTGCATATAATATGTGAAAATACGAGTTTGCATAATCATTTTTACTAAAATTCTGCTATTGCACTCTTGCTCACAATAAGCTGCCTCCTTTTTCTCGCTCATCCTGTAAATTTTGATCGCAAAGTTTTTAATCAAATGAATATTTAAAAATAATTACATCGGGGGATGGGAAAGTCCAGCAACGCTAAATGAACACCTGCCCAAAAATCATTATATCGCAGTGCCCGCGAAATTTGTACAGTATGATAATAAGATGATAACTGTTGATCAGAAAAACTATTTTTTTAAAAAGTTCAGCTTTTTATTAACACAATTTTCAGAGAAAACGTTTACACTGAATGATTGAAATATTCTCCATCAAGAAACATTTACCTGCATGTATTCTCGAATATTCTCTTTAGTTCAGAATAATCGACTTCCACAATTGTAAGATCATCCCTGACTCCTGCCGTCTATATTGTTGTTCAAGGTGAGTCAATTAATGTCGGTCACCTACATGTGTCCCTTTATGTACGAAAGGTAAATTTGTATGATAACACGGATGCATACTTTGAAAAGTGAAGACATATTTCCCCCTTTATAACGCATATTAAAACAAGACCACTGATCAAGCCAATACTATTTTTTTTTCCGAACCATAAACAAAGGCGCATTTTAAAGACCAAATAAGGCGGACTCAACTTTTGATACATACTGTTTGCATCTTTCGTGATAACACTGAAGTAACGTTCGTGAAAAGAATGAAAATTCTATGGTTAATAACCGAGATCCAACCCAGACCACTGATCAAGGGAACACTTGTCACTCAAAGCGAATAGAAAATGTGCATTTAAAAGCCCTTAAATGAATTCTACATCGATATTTTTCCGCGATAGAGGAGACTGCAAGCAGGTTAAGGAAACCATTATTTTGCGCGTAAAACGGGCCACCATCATGTTAATGCTGCTTGATGGTCTTGCAGCATTTTTGGTTTCTCGCAACTTCACGTCCACCCACATGCACGCTTTTGTATTTGTCAATGCATATTTTAGTTATTTATATAGCGTATTAAATTAAAAGTTTTGAAAAGTATTTACAGAAAAAAAAACAAATAACAGCCAATTACAATTTTGCATTTTTTATTTACATCATTTTACATACACAATGGTTAAGATACCGTTGCCTTTAATACGTGCATTTCTATGCATGAAACGTGCAAGATATACGCACTTTTCTATTAATGGTGTCCAAACCAAAACAACTTATTTAATCAAGGTTGGGTCTTGTTTACGCATAATGGCATTTTATGTTTATACTTGTCCTGCCGCAACATTCAGATAATAGCTTTAGTCTACTTTTTTTCTTGCACGAAGTTACTGTCAGCAAGACAAAATAACGACAAACTATCATCGTGTTCATTTCTGGCTTAGTTGCAGGCACTTTTTGTGTGCTATCGCTTTACCAAACCATCTGTAAAAGCTAACAGTCGCATCTTAAAGAACGTTGAAATACATAATTATTATTTGAAAATGCATGTGATCGAAGCCCTAATTCTTAGGAAAGCACTTAATTTCAAAATCTTAATGTTCAGTTAGCTGGTAACATGGCTCTTTACCTAATGGTTTTTAATTTCGTGATAAGGAATGCAATGTGCACGGTTTTACCTATTGCTCCAAATTGAATTGCCGAGACATGGTTTTCTGCCGCTTAAAATATAGTATCTTTAGTTTAGCAGCTTAAACTCTGCATTTTCCCGCAAATGAACAGAGAACAATGACTCTATCAGTTGCAGATTGTATATTGTAGGAAGCAGTGCAGATATTATAACAGAAAATACACTAAAAGGTGGTATGATACAACTTAAAATGTAGGAACTGAATTACGGTGTTTTTTTGTTTATAGACCTCGCAGTGAGTTGATATTGTCTCATGGCCGCCTGCTCATCTCGCTTTGTTAATTTCTGCGTGAATTATCAGTGGTATTCCGTCAGCGCATTAATTGCATTATCAATAAAAAACGACATGAATTAAGTTGTTAATCCAAATACAAAAAGTGGTAAAAATATGGATTATCAGCAGCTAAGCTTTACATGGTCATTATCATTTTATTTCATGCCATATTTACAGAGAAAAAATGAGAACCGAGAGCATACAATACGTATAGCAGAAGATGGGCCACACGTGTTATTCTACATTTTTAATGATATTTCTGCGTCAAATTCATATGATATTGATTTCTGGAAAGCATCGTTATAAAATGAGCCTTGTTTTATTAAAATGCGGTATATTAGACCTTCCTTTAAAAGTTAACCATCCAATTTGAAAAAATTTAATTTCTGCGAAATTTTGCCTTAACAATAAATGTTTGTTTATCTCTCAGAAAATATGCTGCCTTCCCGTTTCGTCCTTCGTTCACGGTCTGGCGGCCACGTACGCTCAAACCGAATTACAGCAATTAATCCCGCACCATAGAAACATAAGTAATTTTCTTGCCATCCATAAAGTTATTATTTTAAGAAAAAAATGTTTTATAACAGTTTAATTTAGTTAACATTGATTGCATTTATACCATCTTAACCGTCTTATGCAATAACACCGACAGGTTACTGGCTAGAATGCTGATCTCTAGGCCTCTCCATGAAAGTTTTCCAGCCGCTGCCCATAAATATCGTACTTCAAATATAAAATCCTCTATCAGCCCTATTAAATGAAAACTTATTTAATCCTCCACAAACAAGCTTGCACCATAACCCCCTGGACCATCTTATATTTCTTATTATTTCACCTAAGACAGGTCGTCTGAAAGACGTCAATTCAACTCAAACCGAAAAGCAAGGTAGCGCATTTCTAACTTATTTCCTACTTTCTTCTCCAAAACCAGCCAAGCCTCTCAAACAGGCAAATAACCTTAACAAGGTTAATCGATATACAAGTCTTGACTTTCCAGCACTTAATTATAACAGCCCTTCATTTCTTTTGAAATACCAGCAGGCATAGCCAAATTATAAACCCCTATGGTTGTTCGATACCAAAAAGATAAATGTTCGTACACATATTTGATATCCATGTCAGCCTTTGGTTATGGCGTTCCTTATACCAATATGTCTGGTGCAGTTGGCAGTTACCCTCCAAACCACAATAAATTTCAACTTAATCACCCATCTCCAAATATTGTTTATAAATTATGATAAACCTAGTTTGAATACTTGAACTACATTCGATTTCATATCACTTAATGCTAGGTTTTTAATATATAAGATGGGCCAACTCAAAGCCTGTTATTTCGAGTTAATACTTGATGTTTAAATGTAAACCAAATTTTTCTTAAAAGCCAACACTATCCTTAGGGGGCACAAGCTGATTTCCTACTGTAGTCAATGGCTTGTGAACCAATTTCATTTGATGTATGCGAATGTGTCTTTCAGCGAACTCTGAAAGGTTATTGATATACAAAATGTTTCGCCAATTCATTGATTAAGGCGCTTGACTAAAACAATTAAGTTCAGTTCTGTTCCTTCAAAATCCTGTTGTCGCATTCATCGATGTGTAAATTCTCTTGGATGAACCTTCTTAGAAACTAATTAAATAAATTACTAATTTCATTCTGGTTGTTCTTTACCAGAACAGTGTGTGTTGGGTCGATTGAGTAGGGTTATAATAGTACTCCACATAACTGATACTCTCACAAATGGATTGGTCACTTCATTAAGCAGAATATCTTTCAAAAAAACAAGCTAACGACATTCTCTCTTAACAAATTACAATTGTTTTTGGATGCAATGCGGAAATAACCGCAAGAGTTGCAACAGCAATCAAAACATCCAAAAGGTTACTTATTTGGCTTTGCTATCCACACAATGCGTAGTATGAAGTGTGGGGTGGTTTAACTGATCACTCTTTCGTCTCTCGTGTACGTTTCCGTTGTCCTGCGAAACTTTCTAAAGTAAGCTGAGCCAGACATTTAGTTCTCCATCTTGACCCCAACACGACATATCTGCGCGGCTTGCGTGAAGGTAGAACTCCGCACCTCAGGCGTGCCTCGCAGATGTCATTGGTTGCGGTGTTTGGCACAATCTCAGTGTTGGTGATGAAATTAAATATTGATCAAGGAATACATGTTAGACAAAAATATAGGGGAAGTTTTTGGCTTCAGTGCGGGAAAAACGGCTACAGTTTTAACTAAGCAAATTACATTTTATGCCCCTTAGACTCGCATATGAAGAACTAACTACCTTAATTTTTCCACCGTATTCTGCTTGTGATCACTATGAACGGTTAGTTCATTTAGATTTCCGTATAATTCTCAGAATGTATATTTGAACACAAGACCTGCTACGTTTAACTATGAAAACAAACATTTGGGTTTCAAGATAAAGACGTTCCATTAAAGGGGAACTTACTCCAAAATCACGCATAATTAAACATTTTATTTCAAAAAAACCGTTTTCTTACATAAAAGTGTGGAATGCAAATTCCAAACTAAAAAAGCCAGAATTAAGGATTAATTGTTTGATTTTTTCTTTTCCCTGGTTGACAGTTTCAGTATGGACACTAACCAAAGAGTCAGAAATATAAGATTTTAAGTGATAATTATTACGTATAATTATTTGTATCCGAAAAAGAATGTATGATAAAAGAAAATTAGCTATTCTTAAACTTTTCTGGGTTACTCAGTAGGCATATTTACCGCCGTCCTGGAGGCAGGGCACTCTTTCTTCCCTCATGTACAACGTTTTACTGGCAAGGATGTAAGCAGGACCAAGATTGTCAAACAAGCCAAAATATGAATCTCAGGAGGCAGTTGAGAAGACCCAGATGTGTTCGCTGAAATAATAATTTATTAAGCTCACGTGTTGAATTCATGCACTAACAAGGATTTGTGGCATTTATTGGTGGCAGTATCAATTCTCTCGCATATCTGTGAGAATGAACACCCCCAACGCATTCATCGAAGATGGTTCACCCTTAGTGGAATACTTGTTTAATGGAAGAAGATTGTAGCGGCCCAACTTCATGTGCATGCTACAAGTATAAACCGCCAGGGACTACGTCGAGTACGCAACTGTGACTATCAATCCCAGCCTGCCTTAACAGCCAATCATACTAAAGGCTGACTCACGTGTTGCCTCGACATTGTCTCATACTTGTGACGTCGCACCTTAATCACCGGGCATGAGCTCGTCTGGCTTATTAACCCTTATGCGAGACATTTTTGCAGCGTTATCGATCCTTCAAACTGGCGTTTTTCTTCATCTATTCTCATTCGGCAGCGGGTCAGAAGGTCCTTTAGGCCAGAGTGTGTTCTAAAAAAACTTAAAATGCTGCGATACTATAACCATAAGATCTGTATTGGTGTCCTAGTTTGCCACAAACACTGTGGTTTGTTTAAGGAAAACCTGTTCAGAAAAGCAATAAATAACTAACAAGTACAGAATTACAGCATCAATTACTCAATCAAACACAATCAAAGTTGCGCAAGAGCATGTTGAGACGCATGCAACGGAACGAGAAGGCACGTTTTATAAATTAAATCAGCTTTTAAAGATGTTCAAATTAACTGACTAACCGCGTACATTTGTCAACCGATGCATATGCAAAAACGCTGGAGACTTAATATTACCTATTTTATTTTAAGCGAGAACTTCCCTACTTTAAGGACGTCTTGAAGGCCGTCTGCTGCAGAAGGAAATGAGGCAAGCATTTGTGTACGATAATGGGAAAAAAAGACCCAATTCCACATCAGGCAACGTGTATAGTCTTTTATGAGACGTGGTACAGGTGGTGGTTACCAAATATCCCACATAAATCACCTGAGTGGTCAGGACGCTGATGGCAGAACATGCAGGTACTGTTTAGAGAAAAAGAAAATCAACTCTCAAGTCACAACTCACTCGCTAAATCACAGGCACGGATTGCAATTTAATGCTGTTAAATTTTTGTGCGAAGTTACAATCGCAAGATCCACGAGCTTCTGCAGTCATGGTTTACATGCCCGTAGTCTGTTTAAGAAATAAATCGACCTACTCACCCCCAAATGGGGTGCTAAACGTTAATTTGTTCAAGGTAGTAAGTCACTCGTGGGGTTCGCATGTGAACATTTTTTTCTTATGTCAATGTCGATGAGCCAGATGGCCGAGCAAACATCTTGCCAAAATCCAACACGCATGATGAACCCGTAGCGATTCATAACTCGAATGTCGGCCACCTAACACATTTTAAACCAGGGGCGATACTCATTGATGAAGGGAGAGACATAATTGGTAATAAGTATGCGATAGTTTTACGGTTGATCCTGTACGAATTTTCAAATGGTGGTCCGTGAAGTGGCAAAATTCACCTGCGTTGCAGGGTTATTTTGTATTCCATTGGACTTTCGTGGAGCCACCTTTACAATCGATCCCTTAAAACACATTTTTAAATGGCTGAGAGCATGGGTGCATTGCCGCGCTAGCGGAAAAAGAAAGAAAACACTTTGAGAAATCGTCACTGTAAATGCATACCAATCGAGAAAGAGAGAAAGAGAAAGAGAAAGATACAGGTAATTTTCATGATTTTGAGAGTTTTAAGGGTGATAATCTGAGGTCCTGAAGATTAGAAGCCAAACAGATGTGTTTTTGTTGTCCTAAACGTTCAAAATGGTTTCTTAGATCTTTATTTTCAAAGCGTTTTACGCTGAAATTCGACCACCCGAGCTACTCAGCCTTGGACTGATTGATGTTTTATTCATTCACTAACTCCCCCTTTTGACGGATGTTTGCAGGGCTGTATGGTTGCAGGCTTTAATCGTCCTCACCCCACCTCGCCTTCGGATCGGTTTCCCCAGAGTTCGTGATTGCTCGGCTTTCGGATGTTCAACCTCACAGTTTCTCATAGTCTACGTAAGTAACGATGCAGAAATTAATGTAGGGGTGGGCATCTGAATTTCATACAACACGTGTCATTGTTCGGCCAATCGCTTAAAATTATGGTTGACTTTCTGCCTTAAAGGCTTTGACAATGAAGAGTCGACAAACTCCTCCAATAAGTTAATACGTGGTTTAATTTGTTATGCTGAGCAACATTCATTGATCAGTTTGAGACGTTGAGGGATAGCACTGATGTCCACGAGGGATGGTGTGTCTAGTGGCCCTTGTTGTGCTGCCTGTGAGTTGGTTCAATCTGTTGTTTCGCAAACGGCTGCGACTCCCTGCACGGCCCATCGCCAATCATATTATAGTTTATTGGCCATTGTTGTCGGGATTATATGCGGTTGCCCATCATCCACCTCCTCCTATAAATCCTTTTCTAAATCACTAATATGAAGTTATAAGTATTAAGCAAATTGATGTGGCATCATTCAGATTATGACGTATTTGGCTTGCAAAGGTTCACTTGCCAAGGAACCACATTTTTAACCTCACCTCATTTCAGGCTGTCTAAAATCAATTTACATACAGCCAAAAGGATAATTTAGGATAAATAAGCCAGAAATGACAATTTCAGTCTCCTGTGTTGTTGCACTCACAATTCATTCGCATAGTCTACTACTAGCCGCCGTACGGCTGCTAGCGGAGCTCAAGAGTGAGCCTCAAGGCAGATCGGACCGCATAAGTTCTGCTAGCGATCACGGAGCGTACATGAATTAATGCAAGTCAATATTCCCTATATAAATCTTCTGGAAAAAATTATTTTTCCCAATGGTTTGAGTGTGTGAATTCTTATCCTCAGTTAAAAGGGCACAACAATGAATAAAAATGTTGGATTTGGCACAGTCATCATGTCCTCAAGATATAATTTTATTATAAAGGTCTTCTGCATGAGACACGTCACGAGTTTCTCTGAAGAAACGTTCACATAATCATGCTTGAATTTCAATTCAAGTGCACTTAAGGGCATATCGATAGTGTTTTTCAGCGTAGTCTTCTCGGATTTAATGTGATAATTTTGTCATCATGAAAGTATTGCGTATGTTTTTGCATTTAACTAGTTAAAATTAGATAACTATTTATGCTCTCTAATTAATATATTTTATTCGTCGTAGTAAGATCGGTAAAACAGCCTCAATGCAGTTAAGCAATAAATAAATAACAATGATAAATGCATAAGTGACGACCGAATGTGCAATAAGTGAAATATATAGTTCAGCAGAAGCTTAAAAAGGACATTCCACAGGTAAATTGATCGAAGTTTGATCAAAACTAACGGTTTTCGGTATTCCCTCGTAGACTCTAAGTGCCTCGGCAGTTATTAAGCAATGACGCTGATTTAATTGGTTTGAGCCCACCGATTCTTCCGTTTTTTCCCATTTGACTCAAAGGATTTAGTTAAATCTGCCAAAATCTTCATCAAATTAATTGTAACTGGTTGTCATCTGGTGTGTTATAGATTGACTGCTTAGGTTGTCATCATTGGTTAGTCAGCTAACATCATCAGATTTGGTGAATTTAAATACGTTGTAGAAGTGGAGAGATAAACTTTACCCAAGTGTAATTTAACTCACTGCTCCATGTAGGGCATCTTTACTCAATTCGCAACAGTGTCAACATTACTACAACCGTGCAATTTCTGTCTTGGGTTAGAATACAATGAAGCCATCATGATTACCACAAGTTGACCGATGACCACCTCATCATCTCCCAAATGAGGCTCAAACTTTAACCTTTACGAAGGCCTTTAAGGTAAGCGACAGGCAGGTAAGGTTAAATACTCTTTTGTTAAATTTGCCTGCTCATTGTTTTGATTTCAGCAACCAAATAACCGAAACCCGGAGAAATTGCATGCTCCAGATTATAAAGCTAGCGTGGAGACACGATCGTATCAACTGTGAAATGTCATCCAGTCCACCGCCCTCGAACTCCTTAGACGCGCTTGCCGTCAACACCAGGACTGGTTTGACAACAATGACGCCGACATTAGCAACATACTCGCGGAGAAGAATCTACTACACAAAGCCTACCTGGACAATCGGACTAACGCCACCAAAACAGCCTTCTTCATGTGCTGGCGCCTTTTACGGCAACGACTGCGGGAGATGAAGGATGGCTGGGGGATCCGAAAGGCAAAGGAAATCCAGGAGTATGCTGGCCGAAATGAAATTGAAAAAAATTTTACAGCCATCAAGGCAATCTATGGCCCCTGCATCAAGGGGACCGCACCAATGCACAGCTATGACAATGCAACACTACTGACAGAGAAATTGCAACTTTTGGTTGTGCGATAGACTAAATTACCAAAGGTTGTGGTTTGAATCACATGATTTCCACTCTTATCATTTGTTTTGTCTGACTGATAAAGGCTTTCCTTCAAGAAATGGTCATTCCAGTCTCCCTTGACTTTGTTGGTTCAGTTTTATCAACATATGCTTCATGTCGCTATACGACCGCCTGCGAGGTCTCTAGTCTAAGTTTCAGGGAACAACACAACATACCTATTCCTTAATAAAGATCGGTGAGTCGCTAACTATCATCATTTATTCCATATCGCAAAGGACACAACAACGAGCCCCTGGCTCAATATAAGTGGGTTTTAAAAAATTAACATAAATCGCGGCTTCTAGTCCCACGTGTTACACACATTGAATTGGGTATAACTGGCTGATGACGGCTTATAAGCTAGAAATGGCCATTCCGGTTTCCCTTGTATTTGTCGGTTTCACGTAACACTCTATGCTACACGTCGATATGCGAACGACTGCATGGATTCTTGTCCGAGTTCCATGGTACAAAGCAACATACATGTTCCTTTATATGATTGGCGAACCGCACACTTTCATCATATTTCCGATCGCAAATGTGGACACTCACCAATTGCGAAGGCTGAACCAGCCAAATGTTTTTGGTTAAAAAAATTATGGGACCACATCATTTAGCCAAAGTTACGTGACGTTTATTTTCCGTTGCGAACGAGCTGATTTTTATTGTTCTTGCGAACCAAATGCATTTTGCTTAACCTCCATTGTCTACATTACGTTCATTAAATGTAAAACCCTCAACCAGGCAAGACGTTAATGGTGTTCTACTCGTCATTCAATAGGAGGCTCCTTCTATTTAACAGCGATCTCAGAGTAACTTGATCAAGTCGCCCACGTTTTGTGCTTACGCATGAGTCTTTTTTAGACTAGTGATCACTCACAAATGGCGAAGGCTTAACCATTCAGTAGTTTTTTTCCTTTATGAACCACATTTTTTAGTCTAAGTTACGCGAAATTTATTAGCCGTTGCGAACTAGCTGAATTGTCTTGTTCGTGCGAACCAAATGCATTTTGCTAAACTTCGATCATTCACAATAAGATCATGAACTGTAAAATACGGTCAAGCATGCAAGAAGATAATGGTTGTCTTCTCGTAATTCCTCTGCCCAGCATTACATTCTACGTTTTCTGCAGCTCATGCTCTAATTAACAGTGCACGATTCAGTTTACCTCTCAGAGATCTTAGTGATCAGTATGTTTTCTATCATACACCCATTAGACGATTATATGTTTTCATTAAGCTTGGTGCTACGATTTGTGTGCTCTCAGTACCAAATTCATTTTACCAGCAAAAGTGGAATCACCAATCTGAATAAATCATTTACAATTCTGTGATTTCTGTTTTAAAGGAGGCCACGTTCAATCAATCACTCCAAGACCTCCAAATTCCAAAGCACATATGCAATCGATCTCTAAGGTCTAGTTGTCTACACTCAATTGTCATCATAGTGTAATCTGGAATTTACAACTTTAAAAATCGTCAACTTCTGCGAGACGCCTACTGGGGTCAGGTTAACCATGAGAACTCTGAAATTGTCATGGTGTTTTCGGTTGGGCTTCCCAGGAAATCTGTTGGTCGAGTATTTTAGCGTGACGGTTTTGTGATTACTCTTCCAGGTAGAGCAGGAGATGCAGTGGAGTATTACCAATCGAGATCCATTGAAGTCTTGACAAATTTGAAGTTGGAAGGTGAAGTCAACCATGACCTCCTCATTGGTGACTACGAAGACACCTACGACAACCTCACTCTAAAAATGATGCACTCATTCCAATGGGCCTCGAGCTCATGCGTGCCCCAGAAGCCCAATTTTTTCTTTATTGACGATGATTTTGCTTTCAATATGGACAAGCTCAGACAAGTCATCGCCAACCGTACAGAATCAACTAAAGGACAAAGGGCAATCTGTTTTTTAAGATAGAGAAACCCGACCAACCGCCATGGACGTGCTCCAAAATATGAGAAGTGGTCCTTATCCAAACGTGAGGTACCTTGGCCAGTGCTGGCGCCACACACCAGTGGAAGCTTTTACGGATTCGGCTACGAGATTGTCGAAGAAATTGCTGCGGCAATGTATTTCACGGCACTTCTGCCGCTGGACGACGTCTGCTTAGGCGTAATTGTCACAAAGTTAAGAATTACTTATGAGCGGTTGCCTGGCCTTTATCAATACTTTGATCCTAACCTACACCATCGGAAATTTTTCCTCTTTGCACCCTTTGATGTCCTGATTCAAATCCAGAACGATAGGTTTAGACAAGTATGAGATATCTACAAAAATATAACGCCGTATTTTTCCTATGAACATCTTAGTATGTTTTAGGGGTAGATACTCTTCATATGTAATGCAATGCATTGTAATATTCCTGTGCAAACTGAAATCATGAATACACGTTATATCTGATTCATTGCTTTTATAAGTTATTTGGCTTGATATAAAAATCAGATGCTATAAGTTCCTTATATAGCGTTAACTTAATGTCGGACCTAGTCAAGTTATAAGGCCTGGATAACCTGTCTCTAACCGCCTACAATAGTTTTTTTTACTGGAATGACTAACGGGAGTCCTATTATAAATAGAAAAGTCAAGAAAAATGACATGAACATATTCAAACACAATTTTGGTTTTTTGGCATGTTTAGTATTTTGTATCTGGATGAATATTAATTTGCGTGCGTTTGAGCTTAGAACCCGCTCAGGGAAAACCATAATTAAGAATGTGACAGCATAAAGACAAACTGCAGCAGAGTACTGATGACATCGAGATTTGCAACTCAAAATGCAAAACAAGTGCGATTTATCCTATTAGTGAAGTCTCATCCAAGCCGCTGAAATTAACTAACCTTGTTCCATTTCGCAATTGACGTCCACAGTACGAGAGGTACAGTCATGTGGCGCGTGATTGGGAACCTAAACGAGCCAACACACCAAAGCTTTTTAAATGAAATGAAGCTCAAGGCAGAGCGAGACGTGTGAGTTCCGTTAACGATCAGTTAGCGTTCATTAGCCAGTGTCCAGATGATATTATTGTGAAATATTCACAGTCCTTTACTCCTTCGACGAATTAAAGAAGTATTCCGGGATTATTAACGTCAGCGAAATCAGAAGGAAGATGAAACCCAAAGGCGGCAATTTAAATTCAACTGCTTATTTATGTTTTAACAAGCTACAGGCGTTTACAAAACCATACCGTTTTGATCAGTGGATAGTGTTCCAGTGTAAATGATCATAGCACAAAACCTGGTCTATTTCTGCGTGTAGCCTACAGCAGTCGAGTAGACAATGGGAACTCCGAATTCGTCATATAATTTTAAGTGGGGCCTCCCAGGATATCTGGTAATCGAATATTCCAACATTACGGTTTTCTAATTACTCTCTTTCTCTCTCTCAGAGGACAGATGTATCATTGGGGTACTTCCAAACGGGATAACTTGAAGACCTGACACGTTTGAGGATGGAGGACCAAGTGAACCATGACCTCCTGATTTGTGATCACAAGGTCACCTTAGACAACCTTAAAAGGATTTCCAGTTTCCAATGGGCCTCTTGTGCCGCTGATAACTACTTTCGTCTTCATTGATGATGATTTTGCATTCAGAGTGAACAAGCTTTAAAATGCATTGCCCGCAGGAATGAAGCATTCCGTCAGACAAGCTAGTCATACACAGCATTCCAGTATTCCCGTACTGTAATAACAGGCCTAACTGTCTTATAATTTTTGTTCAGATTTGGGATGAATGCTGAAATCAGATGCGACAAATTACTTCGTAAAATGAGTCTTAGACGGTTTCCAGCCATTACAGTTGTTAAAAAGGGGATAATGTGTTTCTAACCTTTAGAGATTGCTTTATATCTGAGTACGTATTGTAAGTAGTAATGCGTACAGCAAATTCCAGGACAATTTAAACTCGGACGTACTCTTAAAACGTGTGGAAGCATTCTGCAAATTTTTGAAATCATGTGTGCACCGCATAAAGGACCTCTAATCCTCCGGTACACAAGGTCCTCTTTGATTGATAGTTCTCCATGACTTATAAGGCCTTTCAATCATCATCCATCCGGCATTTCAAGCATCCTCTTTCTGAATGAATCTTCATTTGCGGGCTTATGTGCTTCAAAGCCGCACAAAGAAGCCCAAAATCAAAAATCTGACAACATCTACACGCCAGCCAATGTAGCGTACTGTGTGCAGCAATTGAAGTGGAGAAGAATATTTCAGGCCTGGTTTACCAGGAGGAATTTTCCGATGAATCAAGCCTATTCTTACCCAAATTCAGAAAGTCAACACATAAAAGGGCTTCCGTTCCAGATCGTGATTATTGGCCTTTCTACATTAAAACCACAAAGTTAAGCCTTCATCAAAAAGTCATTCACAATTAGAAGTGTGGAAAAAATCGCATTTAAACCCGCGAATTTTGGTAATTTAGTCGAACGCTCTACCGTTGAGCCACGGGTTCATCTTTTTGTCGGTTGCGATCGGGATTATGATTATAGTGTGCGGCTCACCGATCTTCTGAAGGAACCCCACTATCATGAATGACAACCCCCTCCCAAGCCTCTTCTGACTTTTCCTGCCAACACTGCCCACACACTCAAGGATCGGTTTGATCGGTCACCTGCAAATCCACCACATGGAGGCTTTCGAACCAGCGCCTGGGGCTCAGACATACAGTCTACGCGCCCGCCTCCACTGCCCTCACTGTTCCTGCCAATTCACACACCGCATGGGCCTATTCGAAAATCTACGCATTCAGAAAAACCTGCGGTAAACCACCGGAGGCTAATCTACATCAGCGAACAATACCTATAGCAATACATCGAAAACACCCTCACAATCACCATGCACCTCTGTATATCACTGTTTCCTAGAAACAGTGGCTTTGAAAGCTGCCAATCTGACGCTTACACCAGACCACGCCATCGGCTCAGTTTATGTTCTGTGTGTGTCGAGTGACTGACCAGTGGACTAAGAGTCAGACTGCGATTTCTCCTTCATATCCCCAGAGTAAGTAAATTCTTGTGTGTCCGGAAAGGGGGACAGGTCGTGCTATGGCGCGCGAAGACGGGTACGCTCACCCATCAGCCAATGCGCCCACTCCTACATCAGACAAATGACTGGCTTGGATGGTGGTCTGATTGTGGGGGTGGGGGAGAGAGAGAGGTTAACAGCACAGCGCATCTTCCTCACTGTAAAAAATCTAACGCGTTTGAAACTATCACGGTGTGCTAAAAGCTTGGAAGGTTGACAAATGACTGGATAACTCAGACCACGTGGTCAGCCCAATGTGTATTTTATGTGAAGTGGCTGACTGGTAGACTGCGAGTCAGGCTGAAATGGCTCTTCTTAATGTAGACTTTATGACCCAACCGCTCAGTGGGATCTGAGCCAGGTGTGGTGGTACGACGAGCGGGGGATGCTGCCACGCCAGACACCAGCACCCTCTCCCATCTCCAGTCGTCTTGACTGTTTCATGACACAGGGCTCAGGTGGGGGAGGAGAGTGCGGTAGCTGCAGCGCAAGGCTACTATAAATTTAAACTAAATCTGTTGCAAGTCACCGACCCGGCACCTAACTTCCATAATAACTCAGACTAGAGTCCTCGCCGGCGGTCGCATAGCGACGTGTAGCATATGTTAATAATATGGAACCGAAAAAAACAAAGAGACCGGAATGGTCATTTCTGGCTAATTAGCCGTCATCAGCCAGTCATACCCAATTTAATGCGTGCAACATCTGACACTCGAAGCCGCGATCAATGTTAATTGAGTTAAACCCACTACCATTGAGCCACGGGCTCTTTGATGTGTCGTTTGCGATCGGAAATAAATAATGATAGTTTGCGGCTAACCGATCTTCTTAAGAAATAGGTATGTTGCCTTGTACCCTGCAAATCAGACTTGACTCCTCGCCGACGGTCGCATAGCGACCTGCAGCATATGTTGATAATATGGGAACGAAAAAGACAAGGGAGACCTGAATGGCCATTTCTGGCTTATCAGCTCATCAGCAAGTCATACCCAATCTAATCTGTGCAGCACATGGGACTCGAAGCCGCGATATATGTTAACTGAGTCAAACCGACATCCAATAAGCCGCGTTCTAGGTGCTTTGTCATTTGCAATCGGAAATATGATGAAAGTATGTGGCTCACCGATCTTCTGAAGAAACATATATGTTGCGTTGTACCCTGTAACTCAGACTAGAGTCCTAGCAGGCGGTCGCATATTGACGTGTAGCATATGTTGTTACGTGGATCCGACAAAGACAAGGGAAACCGGAATGGCCATTTCTGGAAGTAAAGCCGTTATCATATAGTCTAACCCAATGATAAAAGTGGAACGCATGTGATTCACACCCCGACCTTTGGTAATTTATTCGAACGGACTACTAATTAGCCACGTTCTAGGTTCTTTGTCATTTGCGATCGGAAATATGATGAAAGTGTGCGGCTTACCGATCATCTGAAGGACCATGTATGTTGCGTTGTACCCTGTAACGTAGACTAGCGTCCTCGCTGGCGGTCGCATAGCGACGTGTAGCATATGTTGAAACCTGGAACCGACAAAGACATGGGAAACCGGAATGGACGTTTCTGGATGGTAAGCTGTTATCAGTCAGTCAAACCCAATGATAATAGTGACACTCATGTGATTCAAACCCCGACCTTTGGTATTTTTGTCTAACGGACAATCAATTAGCCACGTTTTAGGTGCTTTTTCATTTGCGATCGGAAATATGATGAAAGGTTGCGGCTCACCGATCTTCTGAAGGAACATGTATGCTGCGTTGTACCCTGTAACTCAGACTACAGTCATTGCAGGCGGTCGCATAGCGACGTGTAGCATATATTGATAATATGGAAGCGACAAAGACAAGGGAGACCTGAATGGCCATTTCTGGCTTATTAGCTCATCAGCAAGTCATACTCAATCCAATGTGTGCAATACATGGAACTAGAAGCCGCGATCTACGTTAATTGAGTCAACTTGACTACCATTAATCCCCAGGCTCGTTGCTGTGTCGTTTGCGATCGGGAATAAATGATTATAGTTGGCGGCTCACCAATCTTCTTAATGCATATGTATGTTTCGTCGTACCCTGTAGCTCAGACTAGAGAACTTGCAGGCGTTAGCATAGCGACAGGAAAAAAATGTTGATAAAACTTAAATGACAACGAAAATTGAGACCGGAATGGTCATTTCTGGAAGTTTAGCCGTTTTAATTCATCAAACCCAATGATAAGCGTGGAACTCAAGTGATTCAAACCCGACCTTTGGTAATTTAGTCGAACGATCAACAAATCAGCCACGTTCAAGGTGATTTGTCATTTTTCGATCAGAAATATGATGAAAGTGTGCGGCTCACCGATCTTCCGAAGGAACATGTATGTTGCGTTCTACCCTGTAAATCAGAATAGAGTCCTCGCAGGCGGTCACATAGCGACGTGTAGCATATGTTGTTACGTGGAACTGAATAAGAAAAGGGAAACCGGAATGGCTATTTCTGGCTTATAAGCCGTCATCAGCCAATTATACCCACTGCAATGTGTGCAACAGCTGGGACTTGAAGCCGCGATCTTGGTTAATTGTGTCGAACCCACTACCATTGAGCCACAGGCTCATTGCTGTGTCGTTTGCGATTGGCGAAAAATGATGCTAGTTTGCGGCGCACATATCTTCTTAATCTTAATTTAAATGATTCACAGTTTTCAATGTTACGCCTTCTTATTTGTGCCACTGATGCCAAATTTCGTCTTCATTTATGAGTGATTTTGCGTTCCAGAATTGAACAAGCAGAATGTTGCCCTTGATGAAACGTTGAGGACAAATATCAATTAGAAACAACGTTGGCTCAATGGTAGAGCGTTCGACTACCAAAGGTCGTTGAGTTCGAATCCCAGGTGTGCCACACTTGGGATTGGGTATGACTGGCTGATGACGGCTAATAAGCCAGAAATGGCCATTCCGTTCTCCCTGTTCTTTGTCGGTTTCATTCCATCAAATGCTACACGTCGCTATGCGACCGCCTGCGAGGGCTCTAGTCTGAACTCCAGGGCACAACGGAACATGTATGTTCCTTAAGCAGATCGGTGAGCTTCACACTATCATCATATTCCCGATCACAACCGACAAAACAACGAGCCCGTGGCTCAATGGTAGTGCGTTCGACTCAAATACCAAAGGTCGCGGGTTCGAATCCCAGGTGTGCCACACTTGGGATTGGATATGAGTGGCTGATGACGGCTAATAAGCCAGAAATGGCCATTCCGGTCTCCCTCTTCTTTGTCGGTTTCATTCCATCATATGCTACACGTCGCTATGCGACCGCCTGCGAGGGCTCTAGTCTGAGCTCCAGGGCACAACGGAACATGTATGTTCCTTAAGCAGATCGGTGAGCCCCACACTATCATCATATTCCCGATCACAACCGACAAAACAACGAGCCTGTGGCTCAATGGTAGAGCGTTTCGACACAAATACCAAATGGTCGCGGGTTCGAATCCCAGGTGTACACACTTGGGATTAGGGTATGACTGGCTGATGACGGCTAATAAAGCCAGAAATGGCCATTCCGTTCTCCTTGTCTTTGTCAGTTTCATTTCATCATATGCTACACGTCGCTATGCGACCGCCTGCGAGGGCTCTAGTCTGAGCTCCAGGGCACAACGGAACATGTATGTTCCTTAAGCAGATCGGTGAGCCCCACACTATCATCATATTCCCGATCACAACCGACAAAAACAACGAGCCCGTGGCTCAATGGTAGAGCGTTCGACTCAAATACCAAAGGTCGCGGGTTCGAATCCAGGTGTACCACACTTGGGATTGGGTATGACTGGCTGATGACGGCTAATAAGCCAGAAATGGCCACTCCGGTCTCCCTTGTCTTTGTCGGTTTCATTCCATCATATGCTACACGTCGCTATGCGACCGCCTGCGAGGGCTCTAGTCTGAGCTCCAGGGCACAACGGAACATGTATGTTCCTTAAGCAGATCGGTGAGCCCCACACTATCATATATATATATATATATAGATCGGAAGTCCAAGGCTCTAAGTTAATGCATCACGTTGAATAGAGTTCTGAGCGTCTTATCAAAGGCATAATGGGATCAAACCTTGGGTAGTTCAATATCTGGGGTTCGGTATGGCTGGCTGATGACGGCTAATGACCCAGAAATAACCAGTCCAGTCTCCCTTGTCTTTGTCTGCAATGTTTATCGGTTACCTAACCTTCTTGCGGTCGATCCACCTGCTTAAGGGATACATTATGACAGAGAACGACGCTTGATAGCTAAACGGTCTTCATAGAACTTAAAAAGGAAGCGGTAGGAGATGCTTAGGACACACCTGTACGACTATTTTCCAGCGGCATCGGTTTGAATGAGGAATGAAGGGCTTGACAAAATACTCTTCCAAGTTAACATTTAATAGTTTACTGAATTTTGCACTACGATTTTTTCCTACTTTGCTTGGTGTTAGTTTGGAAGAGCAGAATTTCACTGACTTTCCGAACTTTTACCTTGAGCTATCGAAACCAAAAGTTTCGGGTGACACATAAGTGTAACTTGGTTTTTATGGCATCCATTTTGAATGAATCACCGGCTTACAGACAAGTAAATCATTCGTGACGTGAGGTATCGTTCCATCTTGGGATTCTCCTACCATCTGTAGATGGCACACCGGACATCTACTTTCGCGAAAATTTTCCACAGCAAAGATCATGCTGATGGTTTGGCGGTTCATTCGAAATCCATATTTAGTTTCATGGAGAAGTAATTTCTCATTGAGACGATTCAATCGATTGCATAGGAGAAGATGGGGCTTCTCAAATGTCGTTGCATAGTTGCCGCATTTACTTGCTTTTCATTGGTTGGATGACGTTAACATCCCTGAAGTCCTGATAAATGCAATCTATAGTTGACCCAATAGCGAAATTCTCGTCAACCTGGGTGAAATTCGAAACTACGGCATCGAGTACAAGGCTTGACCTTAGCCAAAACTCTGACCACTACAGTTAATATTCCACGACCAGGAGCCGTGATTTGAATCGCATGTTCAAGTAGGTTTAGTTGACCACCCCAACGTATGTAACACACCAAATCTGATAAATTTAGCTGCAAGGGAAGAAGGGTTTCCTAAGCGGTCAATTTATAATCCACCAGATGACTACTAGACTCATTCAACTAATAGGTGTGATAGTAGCTTCTCATAAGCCATCTGCCGTGTGCTGAAATTCCATTGATGCCGCCAAAGTTTTCGCAATCGGACCAAATAAATTAAGCAAATCCATCAAAACATCAAGGAATTTGACTTTAACCGTTGTATATTTCAGCTCATGTGTTGCAACCGACCATCGTTTGGCAATCCTGGCTCGTCCCTTGCAGCAAGGAAGACGTTTCTGAGGTTCCCATTAGGAGCAAACATCTGATGGCTTCAAAGCCCGTAGGTGACTTGCGCGTGAATTAGTTTTAAGTGATAGTAGCCTTGCGCTGCAGCTACCGCACTCTCTCCTCCCCCACATGAGCCTGGTGTCAAGACAGAGTCAAAAAGACCGGAGATGGGAGAGGGCACAGGTGGCTGGCGCGACCGGAGCCGCCCCTGGGTGTACCACCCCACCTGACTCGGATCCCACGGAGTTGGAGTGCCATAAAGGTCACATTAAGAAGGAGCCATTGCAGCCTGACTCCCAGTCCGTCAGTCAGCCACTCCACACAAAACATACATTGGGTGTACCACGCGGTCCGAGTTATCCCATCAGTTGGCAACATTCCAAACCATGGCTTTAAGCGCACCATGATAGTCTTAAGCGCGTCAGATTGTTTATAGTGAGGAATGTACGCTGAGCTGTCGCCCTCACTCTCTCCCACACCCCTACAATCAGACCACCATCCGAGCCAGTCAGTTGTCTGATGTGGGAGTGGGCGCATTGGCTGACGGGTCGGCGTACCCGTCGTCGCGCGCCACAGCATGACCTGGACCCCGTAACGCACACACCAAGATTCACTAAATCAGGGGATATGGAGCAGCTATGGCCGTCTGACTCCCAGTTCACTGGTCAGCCTCTCGACACACACAGCACATACACTGGGCCGACGGCGTGGTTTGGTGTTAGCGTCAGATTGGCAGCCTTCCAAGCCACGGTTTCTAGGAAACCGTGATTTTAGCAGGTACATTATGATGATTGTCTATGTATTTGTGTAGATGGTGTACGCGGATGTGGTTTAGCCTCCGGTAGTTTACCGCAGGTTGTCGTGGAGGCGCATGTGTCCTAATAGGCCCATGCGGTGTGTAAATGTGCGGGAGCAGTGAGGGCAGTGAAGGCGGGCGCGGCGACTGTATGTCATAGCCTCAGGCACTGGTTCACCAGCCTCCGTGCGATGGATTCGCAGGTGACCGACCAGGCCGATGCGTGAGTTGAAGTTGCGGGCGCATTGTGGGTAGGAGAAATCGGTAGAGGCTGGGGGGATGTGTTTCATGGTAGTGGGGGTGGCAGTGGCGGTAAGAACGGCAGGAGCAGTTCCGCGTCGGAAGGCGGAAGAAGGTGCTGTTCAGGATCAGGCGGTGTTCCGCAAAGGTTCACAGAAGAAGGTGGCCGTTATCGTTACAGCTACCGAGACCGTTGGGACCCAGCACTCCCTGCCAGGCCGCGTGGTCCGTCATGACAGGGGCATTGAAGTCACCAAGGACAATTAACTTGTCCTCTTTCGGCACAGTCGCCAGCAAGGCGTGCAGGTCCTCGTAGAATTTGTCCTTCGCCGCATCAGAGCTCATCATTGGGGGAGCGTAGACGCTGATGATGGTGGCGAACTGGTCTCCCCGAAGAGGCAGGCGGAGGCTCATCAGGCGATTATTGATACCCTGCGGCAGACAGGGCAGACGTCCAACAAAATCGTTCCGGATGGCAAAGGTAACACCAGCGTCGCGTCGCTCTGCCTTTGGCCGGCTGCTCCAGAAGAAGGCGTAGCCGGCACCCACCTCCTTCAGCTGACCCTGCTCAGAGAATCGGGTCTCGCTGAGAGCAGCAATGTCCACCTTGTAGCGCGCCAGTTCCCGAGCGACTAGCGCCGTCCTCCGTTTCGGCCAGTTGCTCCTAGGATTGTCTAAAATTGAACGAATGTTCCAGGCTGCTAGTGTGAGTGGACTCACCCGAGTAGCCTGGAAAGTATGGCGAGGGGTATTGGGACGGGGGGTAATGTTGTTTTTTCGAGATTTACGACCGCGTATTTTGCGATCTGCGAGCCGCGGCCCGCTACAGAAGACTTGATTACCAGCATTTGCTTAGGGCACCTTTTCTAGCCCCTTCCTACGCGAGGAGGCAAGCAGTGCTGTCCCTTAATAGGGCTGCTCGGGCATCCCAGGCGGCTGCCGATCTCCACTCTGGGTCTCGGTTTTTTAGTGGGAGAACGACCCGAGTTAGCCTGGGCTGCCTACGGGGTTGCTGTTGCCCCCACCGTAGGACTTTTTGCGAGGGGGAGGTGGGCAGTTCGGGAGTGGAGGCACACACAACACCCTCACCTGGTTTAGCCCGCCGGTCGTTACGGTTGCCCGGGGTGTGGCCGCTGGGAAGAACCCAACTTCGAGGAGCCACAGGTGAGAGTTGGGCTCCAGTTAGAGGCGGCCACAGGAGCATTCACCACCTGAACGAGACAAATGGAGCGACCAAATGCTATCTGTGTGGTGCTACCCCTAACTAGTACCCCTACACCCCTCAGTCGCTAATACATAATATCTCGATATCAGAAGAACGTCACTTTGTTTTGGCCTCAGTTCTGTGATTGATGGAGGGCGTGCGCAGGTTACAGACTTCCTCTTCGCTGTCATCAAAACAATCCTGTTGCTGACGGTGGGTGCAACCAAAGACTGGAGTTGGTAATATTAGTTAACCGCAATTCGTCTACACAAGTGCATATGCTTCTGCAGTTTTATTTTGTTCCAGGCAGATATACAGGAGACTGTTAAGATCTGTTGGGTGATTAGTTATGTCCAGGAATGCGTTATTTAATGTAACTGCTATTTGCCTACACTGTAGGCGCCTGTGAGGTTGCAGTTGAAGCTTCATATTCAGATGAAAATAGCAACCTTAAATGCACTAGTTTACTAGACGCCAGAACACTTGACCATCCTGTTTTGTTGCTTATTGATTGCCTGAAATCGGACGCACATTCCAGGCAACCAGGATGAATAGTCCACAGGTTCTCAAAGAAGGAACAGTATTACTGTGACAATATGCCAATGACGATGGCTTATTTTCCAGATATTTTGACAGTGGGTTTCGGGTTCAAGAATCAAGGCATATATGCATGATTATAGATTGTTCGGATAAGGCATCTTGTGTAGCCCTTTGCACCATTAGTCTGTAGACAGTGCTCAGTCACTTAAGGCAGCTGCCCCGTTCCATTGAAAATATTGGCATGGGCCCACAAAACTTTACTGGGCGTAGTGATACACACGAGACATATTCAGGTATTTAAATATGCCAGTGAAATAAGCTTTGGGGGTTGCTGAACTGCCAGCGGGATCGATGTCGCTCACTAAGTAAAATTTATTTCATTGAGGGAAGAGGTTGGAGCACGAGGGTGCGACTGCCGTGTGTGGAGAAAGGCACACGCACGACCGTCGTTACCGACGTGTCCATAAAGTGCGCCAAAGCATGGTGAATGCAAGACGGTAACGTTTGCGTGTATTATTAGCTAGTAAGGCCTATTTGCGTAGCATCAAATGCACTCTCTCCTCCACCCTTACTCGCCTGGCTGCGATAGTGCCATGACTACCCCGAGACGAGCCCGGGCGCAGTGGCCCACAATTTGTACCAGCATTTTATGAAGGATGTAAATTTAGTGGGTGAGGAATGAGGGCTACATGAATAAGAAACTACTGCATTCTGACTCTCTTTGTTTCTCTTTTTCCTGAAAAAGCCGATTTTTCCAGTCAGCTTCTGAAGAATGCGCTGAGTTTTGTGAGGCTGGATTCGGGTTCTCTCTGCCGATCCCCTACTTCATGCATCATTCGACCATTTGAGCCTGTCATCTAGCAAGTGATGGCCTTGAGTATAGTGGCTGACGTTGCATTGATACCTATGACCAGGCATACCACCACCATGCTCCTCCCAGGTAAATGCTTAACTATGTGCTTGCACGGACATTATGGAACTTCCTCAGCTCATACTTTGAGCCAAAACGAACCCGTTTCGGGCCAGTGCAGTCTGTTGTCGTGTTAATAGAGCAAGTGAACACACGATGGCCGGCCTCATCTGGTTAAGCAGTTACCAGACTGTAATCGCTGAGGAACGTAAAGCCATGAGTTTTAGCATAAGCAGGCTACTTGTCAGTTAATAGTCGTGGTGACTGGCTATCGCGTACACCATGTTCGTGCAACCGCTTGTCCGGCCTGCACGGTGTTGTCCTAGCTCCGGACAGATAACTTACAACTTGGTTAATGGACAAGCTCCATGGTGACGGAGTACATGGCGCTCCGACCATTCTTAGGCGGGGTCCTAATTGAAGGTGTATAGGTCTGGGATTCGGGTTGCCCTTTTTACGGTTGCCAAAAGCTCACCGAATGTTTTTGTGGACCACTCTATGCTGATAGATTAGACGTTCCATCAACCACATCGAGGAACACGATGGGCATTCCTACGTTTTCATCTGTGATAGCTAGCTGTCATCTACACCTCAACAAAACCGTGCTCCGCATATCAACAGCAACCCCCAAAGCTTATTTTACTGGTATATTTAAATACCTGAATATGTCTCGTGCGTATCGCTACGCCCAGTAAAGTTTTGTGGTCCTCTTTGTGCTGCTCCATCTGCGGTGGGCCCATGCCAATCCAGGCTGCTTTCCAACTGTACCAACAGTGAGCCGAAATCAAACTCGATTGCCCTCTGAGAGGTCTAAACGGCTACATCTAGGGCAGAGGGATTGTTTATCAATGCACAGTAAAAAGGGGCTGGTAGAGGGACCCCAGAAAAATACGGGTGGACCCCGTCTACACACAGACTACCGTGGCTACTGGGCAAGATACACATGGCGCATTAAAAGCAGTAAGGGCTTCTCATTTTCATAATGACATTGCGAATGCCTGAAGTCTGAAATAATTGTTCACTTTGAAAAGTGTACTGATAAAACGTCCACCCAGTAAAGAGGTCTGCTCTGGCTCGATGAAACGTGAGTTTGACTAATATCAGAGAGGCCTGTTTCTCTGACAAGAACTAATGTTATAGATAAGAAAACATTTATACTTCCTTTACCAAACTAAGAAGGTTGTAAAGCTCAGGTCGTTTTTGCACGCAGTTGCCTGCATAGTTCCAGGGAATGAAAGAGCCTACCGGTTCAAGGATCTAGTTGGTTACGTCGGACACTTTTACACCCATCGCTGCTGAGCCTAATAAAAAAGCTGTTTCAACGTGCTTCAAAAATAACCGTGATTTTAGATCAGATATTCCGTTGTCAGAAACATCCGAGGAGGCAGCACCGCACGAGGCATTAGGAGACAAAGGAGGCCAGCCAGCAGAGTCGAGGCAGCGGGAATTTTTAGTCCCGCATTGGTCTGCTCCATCATCCGCACGTTCCTCGTAAGGAGAATAGAAAAGCGCACCGGGAACCGACCGTTAGGTCCGCCAAAATCAGCCATTAAGTGTGACACAGGTGTAAACCTCGATTTTTCCAATTCCGCCACATACGTGGACCCAAAAACTGGAACAGGCAAAATTACGGCCATAAATGTGTTTGTGAGCAAAAGGTAGATTTCTGCTAAAATTCCTTGTTTGTCTGGTGGCGAATACCATTCTGTATGCTGTAATCTCTAGTTTCGGAGAAATTTGGAAAATATAACTTGGTTGCCTGTTTGCGTTTCCATCGCAACTTGAATGACCGGGTCAGCAAACGTCAGTGTTTCCTTTAAATGATCGATAAGGTTACCTTTTGTTGATGACGAATATGTTGTCACACAGGTAACCTAGACATAGGGATGATACTTTGGTGAGCACCAAATCGTCTACCCAATTGAATCAATTTCCACAGCGTTTCCTTGAGTTATGCATACATTTTTCTATCGAGAATGAAGCAGCTCTTCTGACCTCGTTGCAAAAATTTGACGAAACCCTCGGACATCTTGCACTCATGTCCATTCTAATATCGTCTGTTAGTGAGTTTGCTTTCAGGCTAAATCTCTAGCTGGTGGTGACTGAACCCAATAAACGAGGTGATTTTATACGATCCCAGTTGTTAATCTGGTTTGAGCGTTTCACCTTTTTATACGTTCGAGGAGGTATCTTGCAGTTTTTTGGTATTCTTCGGTTAGGAATTAAAAACAAACAGAATCCATTGCGATAAAGCGTATTTTGGACGCTGTCGCGCAGGAAAAGGCGGTATAATTAAAGAAGAAAGGGAAGAAAGCTCTTGGCTCTTAGAAAACCTGGCTTTATTCATATGCGCTGTTGAGCTTTTACTGGAGTCCATCTTCCGAGATAAAAGTGGCAAAAGACAAGCAACTGTTTTTCTTATTTTTTGACCCTTTTGTCTTTATCTGTGTCGATTCGGGAAAGGCCAATTTCTAACTTGCGAGCTCACAAAGGTATCTTGTGTTTACCGGGTCACACAGTGAGCATCTGAAGAGGTGCAAGAAAGGAGAGTAGATATCCTAAAGGTGGAACTTGTCACTCTCAGGCTTTCTAAACAGTTGTAGTTACAGACTTAGATATTTAACTGAAAGTTCTGACAGAATGTGGCGAGGTGTTCTAAGTCAACTACCCATTTATGCATTTACCATTTATTCATTTATTGTTTAATTTCTCGCATAAGCCAGAAATGATCATTAACGTCTCCCTTTTATTTGTCGATAATGGTATTTTGTCTATGAGACTAGCTGCCGAGCGCCTGCTGGGCGCCTGGGGCTTGATCGTGGGCTCCAAAGCACAATGGAACGAACATGCCCTGGAACGCGATCCATGAGCGTCTCCCCTATCACTGTTAATATATCCGATTGCAACCGACAGGATAACGAACCCGTGTATATATGTCTAGGGCATTTGAGTTCAAATAAACACCATGCGGGTTCGAGCCCCAGGTGCTACAACACTTTTGGTTTGATATGGCTATCTGATGTTGAAAACTAAGCCAGAAATGACCTCTCCTTTCACTCTTGTCTTTTTCAATAATGTCTTCCTGCTGACATGTCTATATAAAATTTCCTTCAGGTGTTTGCTATCATCTTTGGCACTTTTTTGTTTTTCATATTTTACTGAATGTCTTCAAACTACTTATTTTGCAGGCCTTACGATGAATAATCATAACCAATGATAAAAAGTTTACCTGTATAACCCGAAAAAGATGTATCTTTAACCAACAGCGAAAATTCGTCTGGAATTGCTGTATCATACAGCTTAACAAGAAGCTGTGGATATGCAGGACTGACTTGCTGACCACGCTCCTCTAGAAGGCCGGCAGGTACAGCGTTTAGCAAAGTTAACGAATAAAAGTAAACCATGTTCAATACGTTTATTTCTAAAGGAAAACTGATAAAGAAGGGACAGAAAAGAATCCTTGACATATCTGCTCTTTAACAATAACCGGAATATCGATTTCGCTCTCTCCCGCTTCCAAACTGCATAAACGTTTGTCTAAATAAAGGCCTCGAGAAACGTAGACCAAAACCACATTACCTTCACTTACTATTTAAACTCGATTGCTTTTGTTCCACCTAGGGAATTCCAAATCCTTGATGATGAGTCCCTTTTCTTTAACTAGGAATTTAAAGATTGAAAATTGTGTTACGACTGTAAGGAAAGTCGCACGCTCTTCCGAAGTTACTTATGCTTAAGGTATGCTCGTAAATTTAACAGGAGAGTATATACTTTAAGAATTTTCAGATGGAAATCAGTTCACAACGCAGTTATAACAGGCTTATTTCATTGCAGATTAAAATAAAAACAACAAATTATATTCCCAAGGAAGCTCGCTGCGATTGAGCAGTACCTTTATAGTCACTTCCAAATTCGGGCAGACAGGCATTGTGGGCTACAAAAAATATTCAATTATAGTCA
Source organism: Schistocephalus solidus (assembly GCA_017591395.1). Taxonomy (NCBI): domain Eukaryota; kingdom Metazoa; phylum Platyhelminthes; class Cestoda; order Diphyllobothriidea; family Diphyllobothriidae; genus Schistocephalus; species Schistocephalus solidus. The sequence continues at coordinate 166,057 of WEDG01000310.1, read as the reverse complement.
GAGCAGTCAGTGCTTAGGTTGTTTTCAACGCATTTTTAAAATGTTACATATTTCCCCTAAAATATCAAAAAACTACGTTGTAATTTTTTACCAGGCACTAAAACAGTGCTCACATGGGCTAGAAAATGTTTTCGCAGTTAATTGCTCCTTCGTTTGCCTAAGGTAATATTTAACTTGTCAAATATCATTTTCAGTTTTAATGAGAATTTGTTGAGGAAGAACCACATTTTTTTGGCGCTTTGAAATAATTGAAAGAAGAAATGATACTTAGGTAGTTATATAAATAATATCAGATGTAGCACCAGATGCGTCATTATAGGGAATGGGTTTTATACCTTTTCATTATTAGTGCTTCTAAAGATGAAAGCTTTTGTTGAATGCAATCTCTGCATATTGAATATCCGATGAAAACGAAGAAAACATTCACACGACCCTAGCTCAAACGATAGCCTCAAGAACCGGGTGATTTTTGCTTGGGCGTCTTTGCTCTTTTGGCTGAAAAATCTGCAGAGGCAGCCCCAAGCCTTGTTTCCAATTACTGCGTTATAATTATTGCTCTATACTTAAGAGGCCAACTCCTTATATATTTTATGTTATCATGAAAAAGTTAGTACTAATTTAGCTTATATTTAACTCTGCATTCTACCCAAAACCTTCAAGGGAACTAGAGCCATGGCAATATAGTTCGTGCACCTGCATGGGAGGACAAGAACTATATATTGTAACTCCACTGAAAATTTGAATACTCGTACTCATAATAAACACCGGTATATCACAATGATGGAAGTACAGATATTTCCGTTGTCTGATCGAAGTAACTAGTTTTTTGAAAAATATAAAATCAAAGCTAATTTCTCACTAGAATTGTATCTGCAATTCTACCCAATTAAGAGATACCTGAGGGGGTAACGGTATAGACGCTCGGCTGGTTCATACGCACTGCTTCGAAATGAAGTTAACCAGACTCTCGACAACTGAAATTATCTGTCTCTTAAGATGGGGTATTCATTCAAGTGGAAATAGTCACAGAGCGCTGTATTGCCTTCGTGAAATGAAGATGTTGCAAATAAAGCAATTTAGTATCTATATCAGCATTTATCTACCACCAGCTGCTTTGTTTTAATTTCGAGAAAATAAATGCACGAACGTGGAGTCAATCCTTTGGAACAAACAGTTACAGGCTCGGTATGAAATTTGATATGAATATTTGAGCCGAAATCCATCACTTACCGCTAATAAAGCTCGTTTTAAAGTGACCATGTCTCCTTCTTCGCGGATACTTCCAGGAACTCGCCTCTTTGCTCCTATTAGCTTTAACATTACCTTTATACTACTGAATGCCAGATGACAGCATATGATTATTACGCAATTTTTCCGCAGTGGCTAATGGATTTTGGCTTAAATATTCATATGAAATTTTGGACCGAGTCTGTAAAAGGTTTGTTCCGAAGGATTTACGCCAAGTGCGCGCGTTACTGTTTTCGGAAAATTAAAACAAGGCAGGATGAAACTGGAGTTTGGAGAAATTGTTGAGGAAGAACCTCATTTTGCTGGGCGCCGGGGAACCACTGACGAGCTGAACCCCTCGCGGCTGCGTCATGCAGTGGTACAAGATCGGCGAAACATATTGGTCGGGGCTGTCAGCTACTAGCTTTGCTGTATGGTAAATAATTACGTATTTTCTATCACAAGCTGTTTGTGAACTAAATACGCATATATGACGTCTAAATCACTGAAGCTGGTGGTTTTAACTTTAAATCCATGTCAACTTTCGCTCATCATTCATAACTTTAATTTCTTAAATTAAGTTCTCTCGAGATCGAAAAAGCCCAATATAAAAAAAGGGTTACAAGATATCAGAAAGCGTATAAGGGGCACCAGTAGACCCACTGACGGGTCAAAGTCCTCCCGGCTGCGTCAGGTAGCAATGAAATTCGACGAAGCACACGTCAACGACTTCATCAACGAGTAAAGTAATTCAACCAGTATCTTCACCCATGGGTGCAATAAATTTGTATTTTGCTGTAACACCTCAGGAAAGTTAATGGATTACATGCTACTTCTACCTGAAAAGGAGACGAAGCTTTTTGTCTAAAGAAATCACCACAAAAGTGCTGAGAAAAGCAGAAAATTTCCTAAACATAGACGATATTTTAGTTCACTGAAAGGGTTGAGAGAAGGTATGCTTGTATTTTCATACCTTTTTAATCTGGGAACAGTTTCAACATTAGACCCATAAGCCGCCTTCGTGTATAAAAATGGAAAACTAATTTAATAACTAACTGATGTGAATATCAGTTAGAGAAATAAAGTTTAATTATACCAATATAGCTAAAACTGTTAATACAGGTCCAAGAAAGATTAATTTAATTAAATTGCCAAAATTGCCGTAAGGAATCATTGAGCGAGCGTAACCCCAGTAACCTGGTTTTCCGAGCTAATGTAAAGAGGGATGAGACTTTCTAATTTATGCTCGATAAATCTCAAAAGTAGGCCTGTGCACGCGAATGATCAAGCAAGAATACAGAAAGGTCTGACAAAACTGGAAAGCTGAAATTAAAACTAGCGGGGTTGAGGAAGTCAAAAACGTTTAAAACCCTAATAGAACGGGCAGAAAAGAAGAAAATAAACATGAAACTATTCAGCAGTTCCTACTTAACCTCACCTCTCGCACTGGTATTTTCTTGCACCTACTATCATAACGGTTATGTGGCAAGGGGGGTTTACTTCACGACCATCCATTCTCTAAAGCGGTTCTATTCTTGTGAAAAAATATGTGGTCTGCAATTCAAACCAGTTATCGTTTTTTTGCCAAATTCTCATCGGTGATGGACATGTTCTCAGAGGGAGAGCGGAATACCCTTTTTTCGAAATTATCATTAAAACGTTTCAGCAAAACCTTTTCTCCATTCACTGAGACCAAAGGATAATGTGACAGTATCAAAACGTTACAACTGGAATCTAATAGGGAGACAATTCTAATCACTGTTTCTGGACTTCTGTCTCTTTACCCGTAAGATAGAGTGCTAGAAACTGTAGTACACAAGGAGGGTATGCCGATCTATGGCATCTTTTGCATTCCTTCAGGGACCACTTTTTTTGCCAACTAGTTTAAAATCTCATAATCAGTTTGCCTCGTTTAAAAGGTTTAGAATATTTAGCTTTTTACAGATGCTACTTTCAAGCCTGGATTCCACTGAACAAAGTAACGATTTTTCAAATGACATAACTCATTTTTGTTAAAAATGGTGTCAATATTCGGGGCAAAGCGTCATACATTTGTTTTTTGCCTGGTTAGTGTTTGCAGACTGTCTTGCGTGGATAGCCATTTTCAGTGCACCTTTAACTGATTACATTTTGCCTCTTCTTACATTTTTTCACAGATGAGCGTAATTTAAACGTTCTTCTAAGTGGTACCAAAGCGTAGTCTATTTTAACTTTTGTAATGACAGGAAATATAGCATTCGTTACTATCAGTTGAATTACGATACACGATGGGATGGACAGGACGATGAACCAGTCTGAAGGATGGTTCATTTTTAATTTTTAACATAACATATTAATAATACTGCAGGTTTTTGCGATTCAAGTAGTGCACGTACGATCATTGCTTATATCCCACTATCGTATCATATATCATATCCTATCATACAATTAAATAACAGTAGATAACCTATCTCATGAAATGCCAAAGGACTGTATTATTGATTATCTTGCAGCTTAAAATCAATATATTTCAGTTATATCAGAATTTAATTTTTGGAACGACCTTCCCTTAGGCGTCCTACAAGAACTGTAGTCTGTATAAAATTTCTACTTAGGTAGCGTACATTTATCTCATTTATTTTCAACGCCTTTTTAAACTCAAATATATTCTATAACAAACATGCACCACAATAATCCTCTTTGTTTTACTTTGGAAGAAAGTCATGCCCTCTTTAAATTCCATACTTGCTGAAAGCCGTTTTTTGTCTTTGAAAAAACATTCCTAACTGCTGATTAACTTTGAATCCTACCGGCTATTAGACTTTAACTGAAGGTTTTCAAAGTACCTGCTGCATGCATACAATCTAAAGAAAATCAAATTTTTAGCTACACAATGAACAAGAAATCACACAGTTCTCATATAATCTTGCAATGGATGTTGACTATGTTATAAACTTTATAGGCAACATCACTAAATGCGCAGCTTTGATGATTTACGAATGAAGACTTCACGCTTCTACAAAGCTCATAATGAGAAATTATTTAAAACCGAAAGATACACTTTCTTCGTGTATAAACTTCGAAGAAGGCGTAATTTACTACCAAAAAAGGACAAGAAGGAATATTTTTCTGCACGTTTTTCATGAAATATATTTGCATTTATAAGGGAATTTAAAACCAAGGGAGACACATTTATTGTATTTAAGTAGTATTTTTTTGAGTTTAGTCCTTGCAAGTCACCTAAAGTAGGCTCTTTTGAAAGTTGATATCATGACGCAAGTGAAGTATCTTGAGATAATCAATGCAGCAGCTTTACTTAAGTAATTTCTTCGAATCGAACACATGTTTTGCATTCAGTTTTTTTAGATAGTTGGAACTGACTGGGACCCCAGTTAAAATCCCAGCCGCTGAGTGCGGCCACATGGCAGTGACAATAACTTGAGGATCTACAGTGGTGGCCCAGTCCATTCAAACTCCTCGGAAAACAAATAACGGGAAGTATATTCATTGGAAGATGTTTTTTAAATGGCAGTATAAAACATTAAACATCAGGACTCTTCCTATACTGCAAAAACTTACAATTTTATTGGTCAGTTATGCTGTAAATAAATGCTACGTGATTTTTGCGGACTGGGTCATGACCTTGTCCATTCCATTTTGGGCCTCGCTCTTGTGACGGAGGATATGCATTAAATAAGAAAACCCGGCGGAATGCTGTCTTCTGTTCTCTTTCTAGATGGGGACATTTTACTGGGGTATGCTGACCACTAAAACCATCAGTCCTAACAATTATCACATACTATATGAAGCTTTTACAATGAAAGTCTGGTTCATTGAATCCCCCTTGCAGTCCAGTTGAGAGGATTATTACAAAAAGAAGTTTTCCTTCTACTTGCAACATGAAATAATAACGTTAATAAGAGGATTTTGGCAGTCTTGAATAATGCCTTTGACCAACTTCTGAAAAATTTGGCCACCGATTTTTTCACAAGTGGGTCGAAGAAAATAACGTTTAGCAAAAATCTGCCGGACGGATTTCATGCATAAGCAGAGGAACGGACGCAATAAATTACGCACAAATATATTTAAGCGTGCGATTTTCTTTCACAATTTACAAGTTTATCAGTGAAAGAGTATGAATTAAATCTGCTGTCCTGTCCTGCGTATCCCTGTCAATGGCCTCCTGTCCATCCCAGTCCAGTTTTGTCTTGGATTGCCACAAAAAATCCATCCAACTGGGCCGTAGATCATGGGGTGCGGTAGTCTCCTGAGCGATTCTTTTTCCAAACCTAGAGGGTCCGATGAGGGTTTAAAAAAGTTGAATTTAATTCTTCTACAAATTTAAATTGCAACGCATTTTGTCAAACCCATTTATATTTTTAAGAGCATTAACCTTGAATCATTTCTGGTTAAAAATACAAATTGCATGTTAAAACTGCTTGATTTTATTAAACCTCTCATTTAAGGAAAGGAAAAAATGTGGCTTCAATTTCATATGTGTTGGCTGCATGGTATTCGATGAATTTTTCTGTTGAGCTCTCATTCAACCAACAGTTAAGAAAAAGGAACCTAGTATATTATCCTTTCATAACTAAAATTTAATGTTATCCTAATGAAGGCACATACAACCCACGCACACAATTGAAATCGGATATATATCCGAGGGAAATTTTCCTTTACCAAACGTAGAGATTACACATAAATACATTATTTGTCAGTGAGCTCTAATGGGCACGTTTTTACTCTCGGTTTTGATAAGAAATATTAACTAATATGGTAGAAACGCATTCACTGACCAGGTAAGTAGACATGCTTTTCTATTATAAGTGCTTTGGGGCTCAGGCTGGAGTCCTCACAGGCATCCTGCTGTGACAAGTAATTATGCTGAATCAGGACTACATGTAATGAAAGAGAAAAATTCGCTGTCCATTTCCAGATTATTAGGCGTTATCAGATAGCCATATACAGTACCGGGTCTGCCGAACCTGTGATTCTAACTCTGTGGCTTTGGTTATTCAGTTAAGTGAGTTCAGCGCTCATTAATGTGCACTATGATACGGCTGACAAGCTAAAATTCGTGGTTTGCAACATTGCCATCTGACGGGAAATCTCGGTGCTCATGGTCGGTACGGTGTACATTTGTGAATTCGGTGACTTTGTGACGGAAAGTCATTTTTAATGACTTTAACTTAAGGTGTCCTGCATGGAGCTCCCACGCACATATAATCAAATTCGCTCTCATGGGAGCCTAATACAATCTGGAGCAGGAGGGTGATAACTGCATTTGGGCCACGCGTGGAAAGTTTGATTTGCTTTGTCTCTATCAATGCACCCAAGACGTCCTCTTGTCTTCTCGACTCTGTCGTAAAATCAGAGCAAGGTGAGAGTGTGGTAGATGCAGCGCAAGCTTGCCAAAGTACTTTTTAATTTACTCTCAAGTTACCGTCCTGCATACCGGGGAACGCTGCACTCGTGATGGTCAAATTGTTTTATAAGTACATACATGTGCGTGAATTCACGAATTTGAAATGTAGAGCCTTATTGATGTGCACACATCTTTTTTTCCTTCTGCCTCTTCCATCGTAACTCCTCCTGTCCGTTTACCTCACGTTTTAATAAAAGTTGTGAAGGAAGTTAGTTGGCTCAATGTATGTTTTAAATAAGCATGGTCACCTCTTTGGTTTAATTGTTTCTAAAACGTCTCTCTCGTACGGGTTCACCAACGTTATAGGCCACTAAGTTTTAAAATGTTATTTCAACTGTTGTTAGTAAAATGACACTTTTATATTTTTAATCACCATTATCAAGGTCTATTTTTTTCTACAACGTTGCATAGACATCCACTTTTGATATAATTTATTTAGGTCAAAATATCGAAAAATTAAAAAATTGTGACTGAGAGACAAAAACATTTGAAGTCGCCACTGTTATGGATAAGAAATAAAGATAACATTGACCTCATAAAGAGATAAAATGCACTTTTACACTCAAAATTAAATTAATCTGAACCTTATTATATCTACCTTCAAACATGAACTGCTTTTTTATTTCAACTTTTGTGAGTACTTTGTATGATCTTGAGATAAAGTTAATTTTTGCGGCGCAGTACGCTGGATTTTGGATAAATATGATGTCTGTTAACTGCATTTATCCTATTCATAAAGAAGCTGTTACTCCACTGTAGTAATATTTTAATTATTCGCCTGATGCTATCTTAATTCAATTATACTTCTGAAAAACCATAATCAAAAATCGTTCCAGACGTCAATACCAGCGGAAATGAATCTTGTTGATGGTGTGCTAAGAGGAGGGATTTAATCTTAATAAAATATAAATAGTTGGTTTCTCACATCAAAGCCGGTATTTCCAGGAGTGTTTTCTGCTTCCAAACTACATGTTAATAATTCATCCAAAGCATGTTTTAATTTTTAAAAAGCTCATTAAAATTCCTAAAATATTAATTTCAATTTGAAAAATACTGTAATATTTTAATCCGAGTTAATACCGTGATGGTTACCGAACCATAAATGTGGTCAAGGCAAGGTATAAAACGTTTAACATTGGGAAATTTATTAAACCAAAATATAACAATTGTTCAAGGTCAAAATACCTAATTGATCTACTTTCATACAAAAGTTTGTTGAGTAAAGAATCTTTCATCAAACTCTCTATGTTATATCATCGAAAAAATAAAATAGCACACAGGCTGACAACGTTTCATTATTTAAGCAGGGCATTTAGAGAACAGTGTGCGAAGTATTCTGGAAGAATTTTTAATCCAAACTTGGCATATTTCAATTCTTAATTATATGAAATCCATTTACCTAAACGTATCAACTTTACCTAGACCACTTTTATTTTTACACACGAAGATTACTGCGAATAAATTTCCATTCAAACGGTGAATACGTTATTGCTTAACATTTACAAGGATTTCTTGAGGCAAATTAGCTTATTTTTAAAAGCCCTGACCAATTTTATGTGCGAAAAGCTGTATTTTAAGTTTGCTTAGCTTATGGATGTGGAATAACGCAAACGGCATAACTAAAATCACTTGATCCGAAATATAATTAATTTTTTAACTCGCTGTTTCAAAGGAAGTTTGTAAGCTACGCTGATTTAAATTCCTTTAAAGTGAGAAGTGCCTAAAGCATGATAATTTCATTCTTGAGTAAAGATCTAGGCTAAAGCAAACTGCGTTTTTATTTGAAAAGTTCCGTGATCACTGATAAATAGAGGAATAAGCTGAATTTTATGTTATTCAGCAGCCTTTGAAAAGCGTTTGCGTAACATCGAAATCTCTACACAAGTATATCCGAAAATATCAGCATTTAAAATTATCAAATATTAAAAATACGAGTAAAGGTTTCACTCATGGTAGAGAATCAGGCAAATTTACGTAAACTAATCCAAAAGCCTGTTCAGCATTTAAGTATCACAAGGATCTCCAAAAAAGCTTTAATCAAGGGCTACAAACTAAGGGTTAGTTCGAGTTTCAGGTTAACAACCTGTTCTATGCCAAGGGGATTTGATAAGAAGTTTTCGAAATCAGTATGCATCAAGTATAGTATACATTTGTAGGCGTCCTACCGTGGTCTTCCAAAGGTGTGATAGTAGTTACTAAGCTCTTGCATCATTTTGTTTATAAATGTGGGATCCATCGGTATATTTGATTGCCTTTGTGACATGGAAAGGCGACTTTTCACAACAGGTGGTCGTGCAAGAACGAAATAAGCTAGAAACAGAACAGCGAATTTCATCTGAAATAACATTTTTCGGAGAAAAGTACAACACAATGGAGGAACAAAACGTACAGGATTAAACTTTTATAGGAAAGAGGCTTATGTCGTTGTTACGTATAACGCCGATTCGTCGAAGGTCCTGGAAGCGTATTGGTCAACCTGTCTGGGAACAATTCAAACTAAGCCCGGTTAGGCATAGGGAATACAGGGTACAGGCATTTCAACTCAACTTGAGGGTGACCAACGACCAAATGCCAAAAGCGGAGGACTTAGCAAACGACCACGATATTCAGTTTTTAATGAATATTGCATGATATAAGGTAACAAAGATAATTTTATGGAATTTAAAGACAAACTTCAGAGAAAATTCAGGCAATAGCAATAATAAATATTTTTTCAAGTAAATAGGATCGAACGCAGGTATAAATTACAGAAAACCTCGGTTTTACTCAGTTAACATAATGAGTTTCTGGAAGAAATCCAATGAAGTGGACGAGTGCATACTAAAATTTTTGATATGGGTGGTTGAATGAAAAACATGTACTGAAGGAGATTTCCATAGTTTATGTAAGGACAGCAACTTGACAGTCGACAAATCAAGTAATTCGGGACAAATACAGAATAAATGAATAAATGAAATAAAGGATACTGTCTCTGATGATGAGTTCGAGTTAGAATCCGAAACGTCAGGCGAAAAAAGCTCTTGTGCCAACAGTTGCATCTAGTTCTTCTCAAATGCCTTTCTTTATCAGTCTTTCTCTCGGAGGGTTTGGCCTTCCATCCATTTTCAATCGCCGAGCACTCGCAGATTACTCCGGCTTCCTTCATAAGGAGGCCGGGTCTGGCCTCAATGAAGGTTGTGCAATAGTCTTAGAGACTACTATGGCCCTATCTGTATTCACCGGCATATATGCATCCGATACCGTTAATTGTCATCGCGCCAGTTGTGAGAATCGCTTCTTTTGCGTTCGTTATGCTTATTTTTAAAATTGAGGCAATACTTTATGGGCCAGTAGGAGGCCTTGAGAGTAAACCTAGGCTAACAACATTTGAATGTTGAAGCTCGGATACATAACCTTCAGCCATAGTACACCTGGTTACCTTGGCGTTCCGATCGACACGATCAGTTGATGTTTCTGTTCTTTGGGTCTGTGTTTAGATTCCGGGTGGTCTCCTCGTCATAAGTTAAGTTCCTATTTCCAAAATAATGGAGCTATGTCGAAGATATAAGGGTGTTTAAATTGCGTGAAACTGCTGCGAAGTTGGAAATGGGGTCTGTAGGTCACAAACATATGCAAACACAACATTGAGAATTTGCTTTGAACATTCCTAAAAAACCTTTGATGTGTTAAATGATCCTGCAGGTTTTTGGTTCTTCCTGTGGTTTTTATGCCCCACCTCCAATGTAGTTGTTTCTTTCGAAGAATGAATTGCGGCAACCAAGCCAGCATATGTTTAGCTTTTTCTAGCTAGGCTGAGATTGAGTTCGACTTTAAATAACCTTTCGCCGATGTCGCAGTATTTAGTCGAGGGACGTTTTTCAGTTTACTTCGTTAACTGTTATAGCATGAAAAGGAAAAACGATACCTGAACCCTGGAAACTTTAATTAAGCCAGCATATACTCTCACGCTGAGATATGATTAAAGAAGGCCTTCACAAAAGAAGCAGTGGCCTACGCATCTAAAAACATCAGGTTGAATTCCGACCCTTTAGTCCGAACCTCGGTGTGCGCCGTAGATACACAGATCCGCTTGGAGTGGGACGTTATTTCGGTGTCTGTTCGCGGATCAGCCTAAAGGACTCAGCAAATGGAGCAGTTGATTGGGTTACTTGTGGGTATTGTGTGATTCCAGCCATCGGCTGTCGAAGTAAGGTTGCTGTTTATCTGAAATATTTGCGTTATGCATATTTACAGCTGATCGTAAATTTCGACACATTTCATAATTTGGCACAGGGATTGTAAAACCTGGGGTGAGGTATGGTTAGTTGATGACAGACACTAAATCATAAATGTCCATTCCAGTCTCCTTTATCTGCGTTGGCAGTCCTCCCCTGCATATTTCAAGATAGAAATAGTTACTTTCTTTCAGTTTTGTTTTGCTATGATTTATTTACTATTTCTTACACCTAACGTGATCGATTGGGTTGATATTTAGAGTCGACCAAAAACACCAATTTAACACAATAACATTATGATTTAGCATTTTTTGCTAATTTTCCTCATGTTCTATATGTGCCGGTAAATATGCTGTTCAAATGCGACTGACTTTTATCGTTATCGTGGTTAGCACAGACCACGTTATGAGGTAAATTTATCTCTTAATAAATTCTGCGTTTCTCGAAAAATGTTTTCACTCCAAATATTAAAGAAATGAATATTAAAATAACTTGAACACCGAATACTCAAAAAAAATTTAACGCCTTTCTTTTGTTTGCCAAAAATAAAGACAAAATCACTATAAAATTATAGAATTTTAATTTTTTTGAGGATATGGTTTTCCTGAATCTTACTGCTTTAATGAGTGACTTTTGGTTTATAACTTTGCGCACTTGATGAACGTAACTTGATGAAAGTAACTAGTCAGGACCCATTCTTTTTACTCGATCCAGAAACTAACTGGCTTATGTAACAATGGTATAACTGCCTGCTAAACAAACAAAAGGAATTAAAATATCAGTTTTTTGAGTAAAGTGAGTATTCATTAAAAATATAATCTCACTTAAGTTGACTTCGACTAATTTGGTAGAAAAAACGGATGGAAAACACTTTAGGTTATCAAATATTTCTCTAGATCTGCATGTAAAGTTGTAAGATACGTAGCCCATAAGATATTTGTCTACACTAAAAAGATCGTTTGAGGATGGAGCATGCCTAGAAGGATAAATGTGACAGCCTTATTAAGAATAATGAACCAGAAATAAAATTCAACTGGAAAAAATGAAAGAAAAATGACAAAATTAATGGAATGTTATGGAAATAACTTAAATTTTTGGTATCTGTGTTTCTTCTGTTCGGTAGAACCTCTGGTATCTCTTAGCAAAATACAAATGCGGAATCAACGTTGTAACCTCAGTGTCGCCATTATCTTCCAGAATGATGATCGAAAAAAGGTAAAGCTGGAGCAAAAATGCATTTAAATTTGGAAGGTGGCTACACTTTAAAGTAGTAGGCAGTTCAAATGACGCCGTCTCACCCTCACTTTCTTTCTGATAATCAGATGTAATATGCATCAAAAAGATACATTTACTTATTATTTGTCGTGCAAATAGTTCTCCTTTGCATTGAAAATACTTAGCAAGTGGTAGCATGGTAAACCACAAGGCGTCATTTCTCATTTTTGGTGATAAAGATCAAATGTTAAACAAGCTTTGATATAATTTAGGCATTTATAAAAAAGTCAACTTCAGATTAACTATATTTAGTAATTTTTATTTTCCTTTCCCTTCACGGAAAATTTTATTGACTCGTAAGTCAAACTATTAACGACGTGTTCTGCAGTTCTAAGTTCGTACCAATCTACACTTGACGTTACGTATGATAACGTGTAGTCATACTCCATACTAAGTTAAAGCTTGTTTAAAGCAAAGTATTACCATGCATTTACTGACGTAATTCCGAGTTAAAAAACGAAATGTTTTATACTTTCGACTTGAGTCGTCTTGGTAGCCTAAGCGACTTTATGGCATAGATCCGTATCACAAAATTTCAGTGTTTGGCGTATTTCCTTAGCGATGACTACAATCATAAAGCTATAAATTAGGCCCCTTTTAGTCAGTAAGAATTTTATTGCTTGGTACACAAAAAAATCCCATGGAAGTGTATTTTACTACAACAAAGATTTTTGGTCGAAGGTCGAGTTCAATGATTTATTTTTTGGGAGATTTTAGAATTGCAAAGAAGTTCCCAATTAGTTACAGAGTGCATCAACCCCAGATTAGATCTCAGTGAGACCTTACAGGCAATAAACAACCAGCATTTAACGTATGCCGGTGATTAATTAAAACATTCTGCGCAAATGGTAACCTGATATAATAATTTGTGCGGTTCTCAATAGTGTCTTAAGATTAGACGAACTCACTTTATGTCATGCATTCTATTTTTAGGACTACGTAGGCGGCTTTGCAGTGAACAAGGTCGTCTATTTCGGAATATAAATGGTTATTTGTGAGAGCTGGTTCCCGAGTTATACAACTGATTTCCATTCATTTACACAGCGTTGAGGTTTTCTTCCAGTCTGGCATGTATGATTGTTAGCACATTTGAGGCCTAGTAAAGGCCTGAGCGTAATTTCCATAGAAATCGTATGCAAAAATAACGGGTCCATATGCTTCGGCTTTCAGGCCGCTGTGGCGTGTTTAAAATAAATACTTCAATCTCACTTTCGTTATCATTCGTTCCGAAGCATTAATTGTCACTATGGAAGCCTTTTGAGAGTTCCTAACTAGAGGTCTAACGGAAAAAGAGACGGATTTTTTTCGTTTTTCGATTAGGCTGATGAACACTCTGGCAATCTCAGCTGCTGTTTTCAGGCCGTAAATTAATGGTGAAACGCCTGACTTTATATCAAACAGCCAAAGAATTTGGGTGTTAGCTCTCGCTTTTCCAAACCAACCAGGTGTATGACAACGGCCAAAATCCAAGAAATGGTCGTCGCGATCTCTTCCTCTGCTAGTGTTCCTTTGGCAGCGTTTCCGGTTAGCATTTTCGTCCAGGTCTTGTTTAATTTTCGAAAAAAATAATTCGCAACCACCGAGTAAATCCTTCGAAACAGACTCCTTCAGGCTCGTTTATAAATTATATAGGAATATTTGAACTGAACTCAATCAGCTCCTGCGGAATAACCATGTAATTTTCACAAGCGACCAACTAATAGTAAGTACCCATGCCTGTCAGTATGATAAAAAAATACGTAGAATTTTCATTCAGTCTATCTTTTATGCCATTTGATGGTTGCTAGTTTAGCTTTATAGACCCAATCGCCCAAAGTTCGCCACTAGATTTTCACTCAAATGAAACACTGGTGAAGGACAAGTTTTGTTCAGTTGCTGAAACCAGGGAATGGCCCCAGCATGGTATTTCTAATGATGTGGCATATAGTTGGAATAACCACGTTAACTGAGATATCTGTATTCACTGACAACTTATTATTCTCGTTATTTTAACATAATTTCAGTCACCAAGTCGAATATTTCAGAGCCTACTGGAGTTCTATTCATCCATTAAGGTGTTTTTTGCCCAATTCCGTGGGGTTTAATGTGCTACTCCAACGTAAGTGAGGCTTGCATGTCATTTTATGTATAATCAAGTTCAAACTGCAGAAATTTGATTACCTCCGCCGGTTAAATGCATTGAAAGGAATTTAAATTTGCACAGTCAGTGAAATTTTAAAATACCTTTCCGCTAAGGAACGACTACTTAAGTGGAATTATAATGTCTTTTATCTTCAAGCATTATCTCAAGATACTGCAGGCCCACCCGGATTCTAACTTTTGAAAGAACGTCTTTTTGGCCTCCTGAAGAAAGATCCTTTGACAGAAAATGACTGTTTACGTAGTGTGCATTTTTTTTCTCTAGATTTTCACTGCCCTCACAAATTAAAGTACATTTTATCGAAAAAAGTATGCAAAAAGATACTTTCTTGTACTAATTGGAAAGCAAATTACATCGTCCATAAATTTTGTAGTCAAAGAAAAGGATTTTTTAATTTTAAAATGTTTATAATTTTGAAATGTTTAGGACTTTGCACTTTAAAATTTTGGCTCACATTCCGTGAGGTCAGTCACTGACCGTTAGTACTCACAAACCCGGACGCGCAAACCGTTTGATTTGCCGTCCCACTAAAGCTTGTTTTTTCCCTTTGAACTAAACAGCTCTCAAATATGCGTGTCCATTAAAGTAGGTTATTGTTTTTATACGTATATAAAGTGTCATATATAAAGATACATTTATGTTCTTTACTTAGGTGACTGGACTTCCATAGATAAGGCAGTAGTTCTAAACCTGAACTCATTAAGGGTCCCGCTCTGAGTCCACCTGTTTACAGTCTTGTAATTCGGTGTTTGGAGAACTTACTAACATAAAGCATGCAGTTAGCCTTTTAGGGTACGAATTCGGTATGCGGTTGTATTTTAATATGTTTTAATAAGTATTTTGGTTCCGATGGATCGTATATATTCATCAAGATTAAGGAATGCAGATACCTAAGGATATCCTTTGCATACTTCTGACACCGAGTACACAGGAGTATACTCTGCAAGTGGAGAAAAAGTATATTCTGACCATTCTAGCCCATTTCTTCATCCGAAGAATCAGGTTAAATGGGGATGGAGAGGGCCAAAGCTCAGTACAGGTATGGTCTTTCACCTTTATTTTCAGCATAGCTTATCACTAATATTGCACGTTTTTCGGTACGAGTTGCGCGAATACGTTCCTTACGCAAATCTAAGTACAAATAAACTACTTTTCGTTGCTCGTTTTTGACGAACTGGGATGAACTGGGCCACGTGTTGCAATTCCAGTTAATGGCTTCTCTGTATGGACGAGGAAGTCAGGGCCAATGAATGGAGTTTCAAAGGATGGTCCTGGCTACCCAAATTCACCCGAAACAAATAACTTGAAGTAGTTTACTATTCCGTTTGTTCTTGAGGCTTGATCTACGTAGACAGCCTACCCATATTATTTGTCCTAATTTATCTTCCAGCAGTATTAATGAATTATGTTGAAAGATGAATGACGCCATTGACTGGATCCTAACTCTCTCCATCACAGTTTTGCACAATCCATCAAAAGGAAATATGTGCTAACAGGGAAGGAAATTTCGCTAGCGCAAAAAAACATGACGCACTGTCGCATGTGCTCACATGCGGCAGACTAATTTTAGTTAAAGAAATCACCTTAATTTGCTGATATACTTCATGGAAACTTTACTTAAATTCTGAAGTTCGATTTCCACTATAAGGGTATATCAAGGAAGGACTGTGATACGGATTATCCTACACCATAGTCATGCCAGAATTCCGACATTTTCTGTGCATTTTTCCTGCTGCCTTTAAAAAGCTTGTTGGCAAATAAATGACTACTGGCTTAGCATGCAATTTTAAATAAATTTTTCCTGCCCTTTTGACTCAGCATACTTTATAAAAAGCATGCCTGAGACTATGGTTGTTGATACTATCTTAACTGTGAACTTAGTTTAGTTAAGGCAAAAAGTAGCCTTCCGTTGACCAACAGCCGCAGAAGCCTGCAAAATAATTTTCCAACGGTAACGTGAATGAACGTCCGTGTCATGGGCGTACGTCAGTGGTTCCTAAGGTGCACATGCTTATTAATAAAGTCTTACTTCGGAAAACTTTGGTCTTTAGAAATTAGCAGCGAAAGCCCTACCATCTATTTCACCATCGGATACTTCGACTGCATCGGAGCGAAGTGCAATTTGGGTTTTTGTAACACGAAGCAAAATATGGTAATACCACAAAAGTATAAAAGTATCATACAAAACAGATAACTGTTTGAACTGTACCATCCCCTAAAAAATTGATCCATCATTTCTTGGGATAGTCCACAGTATTTGATAACTGGATGGATTTGCCATTAGAATAGAAAGCACGTCACCTTAAGCGAATTCATTAGGTCAGTAGTTTGATTATCCATGGTTTTATTATTTTCTGGCTGTAGTATGGTCCGCTAAAAGAATTTTTCATATTATATAAAAATCTGAAATTTCGAACGTGAATTTGAGCTTCTGTCGCACTCACGCTCGTGCTCCTGTTTTCAGGACCTCTCTTAATTTTAACCTGGGCAATTTGGCTGAACGAAGATGAATAACATGGAATGTGGCTTTGGTACAAAATTGTTCGTTACTAAAGGCGAACCACGTTACGTAAACAAATCTTTCTAAAATCACTCTTCACGATTCCCAAAAAAGCCACCGCGACTCTCTTCGCATCTTTCGATCACCCCTAGTGGTCAATTTTCACGAGACCTGTGCTCGCCAGACACTAGGACCACATTACTCGATTTCAGTGCTAGGGACTTTCGAAGCTATTTTGTATAGTGTTGGGAGGTAGTCTTTCGTCCAGCTTCATCAAAATACGTCCACCCGATTGTGTATTTGTTTCCATCGTACATAAAACAGCTTTAACCAATTTTTCAGTGCTGGGCAGCCCCAAACATTTTCACCTCAATAAAAAACTGTTCGGTTTAAGGGGTTCCAGTCGTTACTATGTGATGCCGACGGAATCAGCGGTCTGTTGTTTAATCTGCCTTACGCTTGTGAAATAGGGTATTGAGTCGCCTATCGGTTAAATACTTCTCGATACAGAACGAAAATCATAATACGTCATACTGATCTGATCACACGCTCCCAAATTCCTCCGCAAGGACTAGCCGCGAGTGGGGTAATGTGCCATTGTATCTCTGAAGACAGTAATTGATCTGATACAATCTTTTGATTCCACTTTTGTATATCATGTCAGAGCTCTCTGAGAGATCCAACAAAGAAGGTTCCAAGTTCACCGTAGATGTTAGTTAGGTTTTCTTCGCCAACTACAAAAACCTCATCAAACATTGGAGAAATGAATCAGTACAAAGACCAGAGGCCATCTCAAGGTGTACGATTCTAGTGTGTAGGCAAGTAAACAAGCAACCCATAACGTTTCTGATAAGACCGCCCACTATTGGTAACAAAAAAGTCTAAAATAATCTACCCCAACACAGTTGAAAGGATATAATCCCTACCTGTGTTTGTTGTAAGGGAAGCTGGGCCAGTAGCTGTCATTGAGGTGGCCTAAATTTACGTCTGCACGACAAACATGCTCCGATTACACGCTTAACTTCACTTTACAATCCAAAACCTCTGATGGATAGCACCCAACCCTTGTGCTTTCCCGCAGTGCCCCCCCCCCTAGTTTTTTTGTAAATAGCTGTATATAAAATCCGTTATGGGATGACGGTTTTGAAGAGTCACTGGATGTTTAAATGACTCATAGTAACTCGAATACCTCGAATAGCACATTATTCCGCTGCTCAAAACTGGGCAAAAGCTCCTAAAACCGGTAGATGTAACAGTTTTTCTTTGACAACCAGCATCGATTCGCGTAGATCGGAGAATAATTCGTTCTTGAGGAAAGCGCTGGCATTGTACATGCTTTATCAAAACTACCAATACGCTAGCGTATTTCCAAAAAGCCCAGCATCAATGTCTTCTGATATGCCTTGCCGGCAGGGACTATGATGTACTGTTTGAAACGTAGAAGCTAGACTACGGCCTTTTGTACCTTTTTCCAACTTGAAAAACGCATAAATAATTTATCCGAACGATTACAGTGCGTTAAAACATGAACTTGGGCTGTTATGCTTTTGAATTACAAGCCTTCGGGTTGTCCCACTGGTGATTTTGCATGCCATTCGCTTTCAGGTTGAACCAAAATTCCGGACCGCGCAACCATCTTTGTACGACCGCGCAACTGTACGTACCCTAAGAAGCCATGGCTACTGGGTTAACATCCGAACTCAGGTATCTCCACTGCGAATTTGCAGATAGATCATGTATACTCGTCAGTCGGTTGGCCAAAAATGTGCAGAACCTGGTTGATTCATTTTGTATATAATATATAATAATATCATAGAATCGGTCCAGACATCTATTGTTTGGAAGTAAGCATCGGTACGTCACCGGATGAGATCAGCCGCGCGCACAGCCAGAGTGGCAGTTGCCAACGCTAAACGTAGTATAGAGACCACTTTGAGGAATTTTGAACGTACTTTCAAATAAACGAGGGAACAATGTGCCTTTCGTGTGTCGGTAATGAAACGTGCATAGGCTTCTGCATTCTATGCTGCTTATGATGCATCACATAGCACATGCAGTTCGAGCCAGCTAAAGAGTTTTCAGACTCCGTAAATAAGAGGTTCAGTTTTCCAAAAGAGAGCTCTCGATGCCATGTAGGTGCTCATCCCAACTCAGTCCGCTTTTGCACAAGGATTGCAGTCAGCAATTTTACTTGTATGACCCAAATGGAACCAAAACCCAGAGGATCATAAAGAGAGGACAAACAAGAAATGATGCCCCTATGAACGAACGGTTTTGTTGGAATATTGAAGCTTATTGCCAGAATATCGGAACCCGTATCCCACTGCAGCCCCAAAGTTCGTACTGTTGGTAGCGGATTAAAGGCAATAGCTAGCATATTATAAGAACGTTCGGTCGCATTGATGACCGAGATTAAATGGCAGTAATTGGACACTCAATTTCACATAGGAAGGCCACCTTGAGAGGGTAGTGCGCAAATTTCGTCCACAAAAACGTTTGGCAACCTTGAACGTACATACTTCGAGGAACCGCTTTGCAATTTAATGAAAAATAGGAGGGATCAAAAATCTTCAAGTTTTTTTCGTAACGCAAAAATGACACGAAAGACCGAAGAACTTAATGTGAATGGGTGAGATGTCCACTGGCACTCAACTGGTTCCCCTGCCGATTCGTCACTTTCCCGCCACAAGAATTTCAGAGCAGGTCGATCAATCGGGTGCACTTTCATTTTTAAGAACAGCCCTTCTTTATCCCCAGCCACTGCAATTCGCTCAAGTCGGAAACCCAACAATTAATGTAATAACTTTGTGTTCGGGTCAGGACTTTGATAGGTGGTGGTCATTTCGAGACGCGCCCTGTTTTCTGTGGTTTGACGACAGGATGGTGAGGTAAGTACCAGTGTCTTACAACTGGAAACGTTTTTTTTGCCATCAACACGCTCGATGTATCCCTTTTCCATGTAATAACGGAATGTTTGCTCATCATTTTTAAGTAATTCAAGCTGTCGATTCAATTTATTATTCAGATAAGTCGATAGTTTACGCAACAACTGAAAATTTCCCGGTAACTTCAGTGTACCGTTTCGTCAAGGGAGTGACAGTTGGTAAGGCCCCTTTAGGTGCACAATAGAGGACCGAGTAATAGACAGTGCCCATTCATCCTCCAATGAGTGACTCGCGGTTGTTGCCGATGTGTCCATGAACTGCGAGTCATCTAACTTTTAATGCTGTCCGGCAAATCCTTTTCGTGATCGACAGTGTTCTGACAGACAGCGTTCTGTTTTAGTCTCTCACGTAAATACCCTACCAGCATCCAGTCAAGCTACGTTTTCACGGAGAACGGTTACCTTTTGCCACAGAGGCGTTGGCCTAAATACCCAATGATCTTCCGCGATATCATTTCCAATGAGTATGCCAACCTCACAATCAGTGAGTTCGTCAAGCATCATACCATCCAGGTGTGGCCACGATGATGCTACTTTTTTAATCTGACGGTTCCACAAAGCAGTGGCAAGTCTTCAACCACTGAAGCCTTTTCAATCCCGACTGACTTAGTTTCATTCATGGGTAGCAGACTTTGACCTCTGACTTCTGGATGACCTTCTAACGGGCACTTAAGGTGTTTATTGTGAACGCCATTGGCTTTGTAATGACTCCATTTTCAACTAATAGCTCTCGTTTAAGCAGCTCGACATCTGAGCCACCGTCTAAAAATGCGTAAGCTTCGATGCTTTCAGCTGGCGTTGCTAACCTGATGGGAATAACCCTCAGTCGTGATGGTACATGCGCAATTCTAGTCAGGACACGAAGTCCGTTGGTCGTTCTTTGATAGCACTGCATATAAAAGCATATGATGAGGTTTTATTCAACCAAAATAACAACAACGTTCTCTGGACCTAAAGACCTTGGCAAAATGCGCATTATCAAGGCAGAAAAAAACAGGTCTTGTGTTACCGTGTACACTTCCACCTATCTGTTACGCTCATCGAAAGATAGATGTAGGTAGATAGATAGATAGATGTAGATGTGGGAACTCGCCACTCCGCGTGTTTGAGTACATATAAAACAAAGCTGGTGGCCTGCCATGGCACCAGAACCTACTAAGAAAGTGGTAGGACATTCACACCTTCAGTGTTGGACGTTAGTACTTCAAGGATTTTTGGCCATGACGTGCCTTTCTCTCCCCTGCAAGCTGTCCAAACCGACTTCTTGCTATCCTTGAACGCATTTCAATTAACTCTGTGAGATCTGTAAAGCTGGGGTCCCTACGCCCTGTCGAGTACTTCAGCACATTGGGTTTGTATATTGTAAAGTAACATACACACTTCGCTCCAAGACACTCAGTGAATGTAAATAAGACACACAATTCGTGAGTGCGTGAGTGCGATTTCACAACCCTTCATTCTAATGCACAAGGCAAAATGTGACTCTATTGGATGTGTAGTCTGTCATGCCTCACTAAACAGTTCCTCGAGAAGGGACCGTGCAACCATGTGTGGTTGGCAGAACAAGCTTCCGAATATCTCACTTGCTCTCTTGTATGCCACTGGAGAAGGTAACATGACACGTTTTTCAATCGCCGTTATCGCATCTCCTTGACAACAGTGCGTTAGGTATCAACGTCTTTGTTTGGAATCATTCGCCTTGCTCTCAATGAACCCCTCAAAATGGCGAAAAAATCCATCAAAATAGCACAGTTCCACGTCAGGCAGTTCTAAACTGGTCAGTATTTGTGTCGTCGTGTTCGCTCTAGGTGCCTCACTACACATTTATAATGATCAACTACTTCCTTCCAGAGCTCGATTTTGCACTGTTTACTCCTCTTAGTACTGAGCTCTTCGCCTGTTCCGATCTAAAGATTGCAAATCATCAGCATTCTCTCCCAAAAATACATCAGTCTCGGCCTCAGTCTCAACTCTAGCAAGTGCCGTTTTACTCTCGGCATCAAGAATTGCACAACGTCACATTTGACAAGTTTTCATGAAGCTGACCAATTTTAAAAGCCTTTACAGCATTATTATTTCTCCGACTGGGACAACTAACAGAACCTAGCTTACACAAGCCAGCATGAATATCAGAGGTTTTGACTTGAAATATTTTGTCCGATTCGTATTCTTTGAGCATTTATCAGAAGGTATCTGTCCCTTGGAACATAGGAGCATTAAAGTTTTTCAATTCACCTAATAAGTGGTAAAGCGTTGAGTACTACGCAGATAATGCAGTCGCAAAGAGAAATCAGCTAATCCGACTTAGGAATGATGGCCTGGATGGTGCAGATCCTCTATGAACGTGTTCCTTGCCTTGGCGCAGCAGTTTCATGGGAAGAGAGACAGATGCTGATGATAGGCGCGAGTTTAACTTCTCGAGTAATGAGGCGGTTTTTGATGCCCTGCAGCCGAAAGGTTTGCATCTACAAGCCGCAGTTTACTTGCAGATGACGTGGTTTCCTAAAAATTGTTGAGAGCACTTATTTTAGTCCCTATGCCACGAGAGAGTAAGCAGTGCTATATCGAAATAGGACTACTTAGACAGCCCATGACCTCTTTTAGAGGAAGGGTGACCCGCGTTATCCCGGGCTGTCTGTGGTATGACATTTTGCCCTCTCTGGGGGAGGTCTGTTTGGTGGAAGGAAGGAGGGAGGGATAGGATTGAGAGCAGAATTGCCGGGTGTGGAGACACACACACAACACTAAATACCCTAATCAATTTCAACGGTCGGTCAAGGCGGCTACCGGGGTGGAACAGTTAGATAGAATCTAGTTTTGTAAATTCACAAACGAGAAATTGGCGCCAGTCACGGACCGTGCAAACGAGCCTCCACCATCGCAAGGCCAAGGATGTGACCTACCACTCCTGCATATTTTATCCCTTATTTGCACAAACCTGTACGTCCAACCTCCAAATAAACACAGTGAAGCTGCCCATTACGGGGCAGAAAATCATCTGTTGGCGGTGGTTGCTACGCTCTCAAAGTGATCAGATGTGACAACGGTATGGGTGAATTCTTCGGTTATTTACATACTTCTCCTATTTTTTACGAAAAAGGATACAAATGATTGTTCTTTGGCATTGACAGTAGAGGACTTAACTCGTATAATACGCATTCGAAATTTTAGGTAGAAGATTAGCGTACATTTCGTCTTGTTATTTTGTTTTTTTGAGTGGAGTTGAGGCTCTGAAAGCCGTTTACTGAAGAACACTGCATGATCAATTTATATATTGAAGGAATACAGGCGGGATTTTGTTGAAATTGGAATTGGCCGAACATCCAAGAAATTCGTCAGCGAAATATCTCATTAACGGGCATATTATTGTCGATTTTTGTTGTGAACGTTCATCTTCCTCGGCAGAGAGTTTTCATGTTTAGGTGCACCTGCAAATCTGACGCAAGCAGCTATCCCCTGTAGAAGGAATACCCAAAAGCTCACAACTTTGGTGAATGTTTGTAAGAAACGTTTTATTTTAAAGGTGTTGATAAACACACAGAAAAGGAAATAACTTTACTGCCAATCGTTTGAAAACAGTGAAAACCAGGAAATATTTACCGGTATATCAAGGAAAATATGAAACTACTTGTAATCTGATACCAGAAATAGATATAAAGAAATTTGACGAAGGTAAAGGTCTTTTAAGATACGCAAAATGGTACACTCGCGCTTCCATTTTACAATTCTATTTAGATTTATTTGTCACATTTACAGCGATTTTTCACGTTTTCAGCAATTGCCGCATTGTTAAAAAAGCTATTATTCCATAACAAATAATATTTCTTTTATCATTTCCTTTAAGTTTTGAATTTGCTTAAGGTTGATTATTATTATTTCAAAGCTTTGGTACATTCGTTGATGCCAGTTTGTGAGTGATTGTCAATCTTTCGTAAATGTTGGTATTTTCCATGAGATATGTTCTCTACTGTAAGTGACCTGATATGCTACCCGGTCACCTCAATGTGGCAATTTTCTGTTGATAATGTGGGCAATTTCAATAATAAACCCGTCTCCGGTGAACATCTGCGCAGAACACAACCTCTTCACCCTAAACAACACCTTTCATCTGCACAATTGACAGAAAAAAATGTGGACTGACTGACAACTGAAGTTCTGCTTACCCGTGCTTACGAAAAAGCCTGGGGTGTGGGATTTAGAAGACAGTTATGTGAAAAGGAAAAGTCTGTTCGAGCAACGGAGCAATTCGACTATTATGATTATGATTAGCTTAGACAAATAATGTGAAATTCTGCCTCTGGTAAACACCTGCGCAGAACAAAAACTCGTCCCCCAAGCAGCAACCTTCATCTTCATAATTGACAGAAGAAAACAGGATGGAAGGAAACTTACAACATGAACCGAATTTCACCAAAGAGATGGGTAGAGCAAAGAAGCAATGGAGCAAGCAATCGCCTGGGAAGAGGGATGAAATAAAAAAGCTGGTGAACTCAGTGGACCATAGTCCCAACTGAAAAACTGAGTTGCAGACTGATATGAACACTACAGGTGGAAAAAACGAGCAGACCTATGTCCGTACGACAGAAATTTTCTGAAGGGTCTGACTGACCGCCTCAATCGCGACAGTTCAATCCAATCCTAATATAAATATCCTAATTTCCACAAAATATGTAAAACATTTTACTACTTTAGGGTGTTTGAGTAAGCTGAATATGTTATTATTTAAAGGGGACCCTACATTTACTAAAGAGGCGTTCATTTGTATAGATTTCATTCAGTTTTCATCGTTAAATCTGACGAACCGAGTCTTACGATGAAGGTTGACAAATTGTGCGCCTTCCGAATAGCGAACTTATAATCTGCCGGCTCATAGGAGCGCCCCTCCCTTTATACTAAGAAAGGCACATTTCCGTTAAATTGAGCATTTTCCTATGTTTGTGGGTTCCGACTCTCAACTCCTTCCTGCTCATAATAATGTAGTTTACAACTTTCTTAATTACTTTTTAACCATCAGGCAAGATAAGTGCATGCAACGTTGCACCCCCTTTAGGGCTGAAAGTGGTGTATTAATCGTCACTAAATTGTTATGATGGCAGATACACTAGAACCCCAACTTCCCCTTGGTAACGTTACTACATTCATAACAGGCAACCGACAGTCAGTTTTTTCCATGGAGTGACAGCAAGCATTCTTCGGCCATTTGTGTGCATTGTTCCTGGGCCAATCTGATTAATAATTCTCCCCCCCCCCTCCACAAAAAATACAACCTATAACCTTACTATCTAGTTGTGCATTTGTGCAGAAATTGTTGTTTCCGTCCTGTCATCAACGTGGTTTTCATTTACAGCAATAGGTATTGTTCCTAAATCTCGTCCTAACAGAAGGTTTATTAGCATCAGAAGAGCATTCGTCCGAAGGTTTTTGGGAGCGGTAGTGTGGTGGGCACGATGAGATTATTTGTGCGTGCGCGCTGCTAAGGCAACGGATGCCTGTCCATTCTTGAGTGCTTTGCGCATTTAGCTCAGGTATCGGGACAGAACTAGCTCTCTTGTAATTAACTTAGCTTGAAACTTCAAACAAAGATTCGGCAGTTGGTTAAATTTCCTGTTTATCCACACGTGCTTTGGCGAAGGCGCTTACGTTTGCAGTAGTGTCAAATTCGCAGTTGCGCGTTTATACACGTCAGTTTTCCAGATTTACGGTTCTTTTCTCATGGCTGCAATTATGGACTAATTGTAATGGACTGGGGTAGGTTTACCTCTGACGTTTGCTATTACCAAATGGTCATCTATGAAAAAAATAAACGTTAAAAATTGATAACAAGGCATTATTTTTCACGAACTGCATCCATCTTCCGCTACTTCGAGGGCTCAGTACTTATGCGTGGGTCTTCTGGTTTTGTGAATGAATTCCTCTCTGAAATTTGAAAGTGAATGTTGAGTTTTATTCCACCTTCTTATCCTACTCATAATCTTGTGCAGTCGGAAGATGCGTTTTTGATAGATATTAAGTTGGCTGCGGTCTTTAGGAGACACGACTACTATCTCCGTTATTTCTCCTGCGTGAAATGAATTTGCTTTCACCCACTACATCGTGTGGTGGAATGGGTGTACGGGAATAAACCGCTGAAAATGCAATTACCTGGAGAGTCGGAGTGCCTAAGGAGCGCAGCTGGAAACCAGAGGTGTTGTGTACGCGCACGAATGCGTCGGTTGCAAAAGCAGGCTATAATCTGCAGTGGTTCATTAAGAGTTCTTAGCGTAGTGCCAGGCCCTCATGTCAAGAGCACGCCAAGCGAAACTTCGGCTCGTTTCTGAACTAGTTGTGTATTCTATCAGCATAACGCTTACGATAGCAGTTCCTCCTCTTTGAGCGGTGATTTGGAAAGACACCTTTTCTTTACCCTAGCCAACAAGACAATCTTTCAGACTGCATCACCTGCAATCATCACTTTAAGTAATTCACCTATTGGTTATTTTCGTGCTAACCTTGCATGTAGTACCATACTCGAGGGCTTTAGTCGTCCATGTTGTTGTTGCTATTGTTTAGTTGTTGTTTTACCTCGTTGTTATGAATACTTCTGGAATAAAATGGATCAGTAAAACCAGCAGATTATACGAACTAGTGTTCGAACTGATGCGATGAATTATGCATTCGCTCGTTATTTTGCAACACAAAGAAGTAAATGCAAACGTTTTCAAAGTGATTGATTCATAATATTAATGTTAAAAGCTGAGCCGATTTCGAAACTACAGTCTGGCAGAACAACATATGCCATATTCGTTGCTTGTTTTGTTCGTGCTGATATGCATATGATCATAGATGCTAAAGTTCACCAGAATCCTCCACCGATTGGTAGTTTGGAGGTTGGTGGCCTTTGGCACTTGCAGAAAACCCTGGATTGTTCACCGTTAGGAAACTGGGTCAGTATTGTAACTCTCTACATCGCTGAGTGGGCGATAGAAGGTTGTAGCGGTGGTAATTTATATAACCTGACGAGGTCTTAGTTGTGTAGGGAAGTTCAGGCTGCGATTCGTTGGTTTTAAGCCTTCGTAGAATTATGCTTCCCATACAACCAAGGTTTTTCACAGTAGGGGCCACCGGTTCCATGTTTTCCACAAGTGGCACCGGTTGATGCATTTTGATTGTGTTCTCCGTCAATATTTTGGCTTCTGAGTGCAAACGACTGTAAGTAGGCTGAAAGTTTCTTCTTATGTTTCTTCGGTGGTCGTGTGGCTTTTTATTGGTGACATTTGTAGAGGCTTGCATTCTTCGACTTCCGAAGGTCTTGCCGGTGGTTTTTTAATTGATGTCTATTAGAAGATGTTCATTCTAGCAGGCTTCCAGTAATTTCGTGGAGCACATGCTACGAATGCTCAACTCGGTTTCACTTCTTTTGTCGTGGCGATATGGAGCAGAGGCAGATCGTATATTATTCCCGTGATCCTCCATTCCATCATTGACTTTCCTTATCGTTTGTGGGAGCATTTCTGGATATCTTATCTGCCTCATTATCTTTAAAATGTACTTTCACCTTTTTAAAGTCTTTCTGATATCAATAAAGACAGCATTGAGACGGTTTCCATTTTTTCTCACATTCATTTTTCAACCATTATGCCGAGAATATGTTGGTAATGCTCCAGTGCTTTTTTGAGTTTGTTTACAGCGAATTTTAAGGATAAAATGTTTGCTCTTTTTGGCAGGGTGCGAGAAAATGTCTATTGGTGATGCTGCGCCAGGTTTTTATTCCGTGACTGGCCAAAACAAAGCTTTTCATAAATTTCTGCAAGATTCACCTTCTTCTGCAAAACGAATGGAAGGGTGACCTCGATCTCTGCACAATTTGAGGCCCCAATTCTTTGTAGACTCCAGACCGAATTGAGCCTCAACCCGGGCCTCTACCACTTACTGGTTGCAGAACTAATCTGATCGTCTTCTGCAGGGTTTAGGGAGGTCGTGTACAACTCTTATTTCCCTTCCGTTCTGTTCACCGCATCGTCGCAGATTGAGGATAACTGGTTGGTACTGATCCGTAAGTGCTCAATCGTGCACTTCACAATCCCTGAGTTCATTTTGAACTGAACAGTATTCAAATATCGAAAGTTGTTATCCGTGGACCGTCCTGATAGCCTAGAGGCATCCTTCTCATCCTGCTGCCATCAGCATATCCACGAGCCGTCTTCTTGTCCTTCCTGAAAGATAAGGTTGTATTTTCTTCAATTAATTTTTTTTCTCTCGTTGCCCTTACGAGGAACTTTGTTATTTTCTGGCATCAGCTATCTAACCCTTGTCTCCGAACTGAGGTGAGAACGGGGATATTTACCTCTTCTCGACTGAAAGGGGTCGATAACTATGATGTTTGCGTTCTGTTTATTTCAGTAAAAAAGTAAATACCCCCATTCACAAGCAAGATTGATAAATGGCATTTGGCAGGCATAAAGACGAGATCAGGTTTTCTATCTCATTCTCACGTGTTGACATAAAAAACGCTTCCCTAACTAGGGTTACCTGTGCAACAGATGTTTTTTCTGACTTCCTCTGCCACTCATACACATAAAGAGAAAAGAAATTTATACTTTGACTTGTTTACATGCGTGGGAATGCGTTGTCCATTGGCCCTATATTTTCAAGTGTCTTAATTTTTTAGGAGTGCAGTGGACTATTTTTTGAAAATGAGCTGCGTTTGAGCCAAACTGGATCCTTATCAGTCTAGCAGCGTTTAGTCAGGACAGGTAGCAACTAAAAATGAGTAATCTTGAGTAAAATTGCTACCTGCGAGTGACTCGCTACGACTGTTTCGTCCTCATAAATAAACAAGGCTTAGCATACGTTTTTGAGATCTTGATTTGGGCATAAGCTGTCTAGAGTTTTCAGCGGACGATCTGCGCGATGAGCGGAAAACCACCGCTACGCTCAGCGTTATCCCTTGGAGAGCTATGCAAGAGGCTTGGACTCCAATTGCACTCAGTGTGCAGTGCCCGTGACTCGTGGCTAGGCACTTCTAGGGACTACAACTCCATCGAAAAGAGTACAACTCGTATGCCACTATTAGTTTAACTTATGCAAAAATTCACATCAGTACGATTAGTGTCTCCGAACAAACTGCTCCATACGTAGGCGGTAAGGATGGTTTGCAAACAACAAAGGAAAAGGTAAGGACCGGGAAAGACCAGGGAGACTGAGAAATTAGCTCATCCACCATACCCGAGTCCTCACTGTTGAATTACACCTTCGATAAACGTTTTCAACTGGACAAAAACAAACATGGGAAGTATAATAATATATTTAACTGATGGGTTGCATGGTCGTGTCAGTTATTTTTCGCTTATTGTAGAGCCTCCGTTTACGAACATCAATACTTACCCCGTTATGTTTATTGCACAGAAAAAACTTGCTCGAACTACACAGATCACCTTTATTCATCCTTATTCTAATTGGGAATATAAATATGGGCACATTGCTAAGATAAATAAACGTAGGTTCAGATTAAAATAAGAGAAACATTTGTCAGTTTTACAAATGCTTCCCTCACAACGACAGGATCTAGTTTCCTTGGGAATTAATTAGAGTAAATGCCTTGCAGAAAGCCCTGGAGTTAGCTTTAATGGCAGATTTGTCTTAGTTATGAACTTTGGTGAA
Organism: Schistocephalus solidus; assembly: GCA_017591395.1. Lineage (NCBI taxonomy): Eukaryota > Metazoa > Platyhelminthes > Cestoda > Diphyllobothriidea > Diphyllobothriidae > Schistocephalus > Schistocephalus solidus. Next base: position 136,714 of record WEDG01000310.1, on the reverse strand, counting down.
AAATAGTTAGACGCTTATTATTTCAAAGTAAAGCAGTTTTGTTCCGAAGAGAAGCTTCATTTAGTGACCTCTCTCATGAAAGCTTGACCGAAATAATGAATACATTTCTGACTAGGAAGGATAAATTAAGTGAAATATATTTAGGCAACATAAGGATGCTGACATTTGAAATCCATATGTTTTAACCAACTTAACTTATAACATTCGGTATAGGTATACTAATTAAACAGTAGGTATTTACTCCATTCAATTTCAACATGCTTATAAATTAAAATATATTCTAACGAAACTAGACACAAAAGTATTCTTCCGTGTAGGAAATTAATTCTTTAAATTTTAAACTCGGGTAATGAGTAAATTTCTATTTTTCAAAAAGTTTTAACTTGTGACAATTTTAAGTCCGTAAAATTCCTTTCAACTTGCATCGTATCTGCACCTTTTTAATGCCACTTATGATGTATAAACCACTACCTTTATCCATTTAAAATGTATATGACACCTTTATGGTATCTTCTTGATGTCCTAGGGTAACTGGCAACTTTTGACGAATATAAGCGCCTATCTGGTGTTAGATTAATTACGTTAACAAGGCACATCATTTCTTCAATTATGCTCGTTACTCGGGCTGCGAACACATAAGAACGTGGCTGTGAGGCGAATGGGCGCCTTACTGATCACTTACGGGACTTACTCATCCCATTCTACCTTGGGACTCACTCTGGAGCCCGTCAGCACCCGTACAGCGGCTAATAGTATAAGCAGTTAAACAATGCCGGCAAAGACAAGGGAGACTGGAATGGCAATTTCGGGCTCATAAGCCGTCATCAGCCAGCTATACCCAACCCAAAGGTGTCGCAATCCCTGAGGCTCGAACCCGTGACCTGCTGCTTAGAAGTCCAGTGAGCCGCGTGGATGTGGTGCCACGTCAGTCACCTGCGTCCGATTCCCGATTCGGATGGCTAACCAGCTTGGATAAGGGAAGAGAGAGGAGGGAGATAGTTTGACCCTTAGCCCGTACTCAGCACTGTAGACAATCTGACGCACTTTACTCTGTTACGGTGCATTAAAAGCCATGGCTTGGAGGTTTGTCAACCGACGACTCAATTCAAACCTCACAGTGAGCCCAGTATATGTTTGTGTGGAATGACCAGCTGGTGGACTCAGAGTCAGGCTACAGTGGCTCCCTCATCAAGTGGCCAGTATTTCACTCTCGCACATGTGAGCTCCAAGCCACCTTACCTCTTTGCATGAAATGCTGATATTTTTATTTGGAGGAACAGGTCTTTTGTTGCACGCGTGAATGGTCTATTTACGCCTGCCAGTCACTGTACCTAGTCGCTCTGCGGATGGCTAACCGGCTCGGACAAGGGACCGATGTCTAAGAGAGGAAAAAGAGATTAAGGTCGAATTTAAACTTATATTCTTAAAAAAACTTATATACTTTGATCTATCACGGGTGCTTAAATTCGTGCATTGGAATGCTGCCACATGATGGGATAATTCAGTCCTGCTGTCAGTACGGAGGGGTACGATGTGATGACCCTTTTATGAATAAGACTTCTATGACACCTCCCCTTAATTGATATCCAAGCCGCCCTTTGGTGTTTTTTCGAAATCCTGACCAATTGGGTGTGCATCACACGTGTGTGGGACGCGTAGACGGGTTGTACAGCCCTGCCAGACACTGCGCCTGGTGCCACCACCAGTCTTCTTGAGTTCGCCTTGCCACTAAACCCAGGTGGGTGAGGCAGGAGGGGGCACGGTCGATGCCCCTCAAGTCTACTATCATTGTAAATTAAGTAGCCTATTCATTATGCGCCCCCAATACTACTGCCACACTTGGGTGGTGGCGGTGGGAATTGGAGGTGTAGGGTAACGTCGCGACACCGCCCTATTCCGCCTCCGGTCTTCTTGACTCTCTTTAAACCAGGCACAGGCATTTGAGAATTGTGAGAGTATGGTAGATGCAAGCAAGCCTTCAATCACAGATAAATATTTTATGAAATAATACGGGCTATTGGGAGCAGATTTATGCGAATACTGGCATTTCGGGGGCCTTTCTGCGCTCACCATTGGTATAGCGTTAAATACACTTTATCGAACAGAAATGGAAGTGGCGTGCTGTAGCCTGCAAAATACAATATTTATAAAAGCACTGACACGAAACCAATGCTACACTGTAACAGCAATCACCTTCTGCCTCACTAACGATGCTGTGTCCGCCAACCACCCTCCAGAGGGTCGAGACGGGAAACAAAAAATCGATCAGCCCGAGGCCGACAAGAAGGTCACGTCAGCTTCGCAGCTTCTGTTGGGATCATGCCGCGTGTGGCAACTGCAGACGATCATTTAGCTTCATCAGCCAGTACACACGTGCCCTGCCATACCGGCGCTGGCAAAGTTGATTTTCTGTTTGCAGCAGGAGCGGTGCATGATGAGTTACATGGAGAGATATCATGTGTGTGCGTGCTGTGGTCTAGCTCAATATGTTGCCTAGGGATATGTTTGCCAGTAGGGCTAGGTGTTGTGACGAGGTCTGGAATATGTTGCTTTACTGGAAATTTTCATGACCCTATAGATTTCTGCGATGACCGAATGTCCTTTAGCAGTCGTGGCAGGTGAGACAAGAGAGAGAGAGAGAGAGAGAGAGAGAGAGAGACGGGCGTATCTTGGTGATCCTGGGTCTGGTACACCGGTCACTATGTGATGGATCCGCAAGTGACCAAGGCGGCCGATGATTAATGTCAAAGTTGGCAGTTCGACCGTCGATTTCGAAGATGTCCACCGTATGCTCCATGGAAGGGTGGAGCAGGGACGGTGAATTACGCGTGAATTAGTTTAAAGTGATAGTAGACTTGCGCTGCATCTACCACACTCTCTCCTCCTCCCGCACCTGAGCCCGGTGTCAAGACAGAGTCAAGAAGACCGGAGGCGGGAGAGGACGCAGGTGGCTGGTGCGGCCGGGTCCCCTAAGTCCTAGCCGCCCCTAGGCGTGCCACCACACCTCTATGTTCGGCATTTGTTATGGGAGCGCAACCCGAATAACGCATGCCATGCCCTAATGTGGCCCCCGTGTTGGTCCAACGCATCTACCACGTGGCCCGTTTAGGGGCACGTTTAGGGGGACAGGCTGGGACTGAGTCCACAATGCTGGTGGGGCTGTTAGCGTTGATGTTATAGATGAAAGAGTAGGTGTGTAGACAGCGTCAGTGGTAATAGTGATTTTGGCGGGTCATCGTGGATGTGAACCAAAGATGTTAGATCAATCTTGTATGCGTTCTCTACATCAGTTTTCAATGCAGATATATTGGTAGGCCTTTCTTTGTTTACAGTATTAAGCCGTTGTATTTGATAATCTTGTGCCTCTCTCTTCATAGACTGCCACCTGCCGGTTCAAGGCAAGATCTTCCCGGATGATGGGACGAACGCGAAGAAGCCCTCTGTCTCACTTCCCTATGCATACTGTCAGATTTAATCAAACCTGCGAATCATCCAATATTTTTTCAGGGTATATTTATCTTTGCCGAAATTTACCGTAAGGCAACTTGTTTTAAGCGGGCGGGGTGGTGCCTATTTCCATGTCCTGTTTGGGCGGCCTTTTTTCAGATCCTTCAGCCTATTATGCATCCGGTGTGGATATCGGAATTCGGTCGCATTGCTGGCCTCAGTTCTGTTATTGAAATAGGTCATTTGCACTTTATTCCCCTCAGCAAACGCATTGCAGACTTCCTTGTCGCAGCCAAAGTGATAGATTGATTGACGTTTCGCAGTTAGCTCCAATCCATCTCAACACTAAGATTGACTTCTGGAGGCTTGCATTTGATACAGGCAGTGGTTCATGAAATTTCGAAGGTCTGATCAGTGGTCGCTTATATCCAATAATGCATCATTTAACGTACTCGATGTTCACTTAGCCTGTTTATACCTTAGGCATAACAGTTGCAGCCTCCAGTTGTCCCAGTTTAGAGAATCTGGTCTCTAGGTGAACCATTATCTTCCTCTTGTAGGGTGCCAGTTCTCGAGCTACCAGATTTTTCCTCACTTCTGGTTGGTTGCTCAGTGAATTGTCTTAAATTGGAATAACCTCCTAGGCTGCCAGAGCAAGCATCGTGACGCTTGCGGTCTGGAAGGAGACACACTATTCGACCGCGTGTTGTGCGTTCACGAGCCAGGGGCAGCAAGCAGACAGCGCGAAGAGGCATTATTTGTTTAGGACACCTTGCTTGGTAGAAGGTCAAGCATTGCTACCCTCGTATGGCCCTGCCTACTTTTTCCAGGAAGTTGTCGAATTTCTCTAAGAGGGATGACTGTTTATTAGGGGAAACACAACCCGAATTGGCATAGGACGACTCCGGGCTTCCTGTCACTTAATTCGCAGGACATTTTGTATTCGTGTGCGCTGAGGGTAGGGCAGGTTTGACCAATAAGTAAAGCAGAGCATAGATCAGCTTAAGCTGCCAGCTAAGGCCTACGCAAAGCAGCCGCACTTGCACCACGCTTGAGGACGACATATCAGTTCTACACGGTTTATTTCCTCACTGAATACCTGGTGTGAATTCAGTCACTCATCTCACCTGCACGGAGACGAGTGCGGAAGTCCAGGCTGCCACAAAGGCTCTGCAAGGAATAAACGCCACCTGATCCTCCTCCTCCTCCTCCTTGTTCTTGTTCGACATAAATAGTCTGAACATGATTTTTTTTAAATCACATAGATAGCTCGTAAGAAATTGCATTATGCGCTTAATTATTTAGGGGCAAATTTGGAGAAAAAACGGATAACAGGTTAACAATACCGACAAAGACAATGGAGACTGTACTGGCCATTGCTGGCTCATTAGCCGTCATCAGCAAACACCAGGTGGTGCCCCGTACCAGGCTCAAATCCATGACCTGCTATACAGAAGTCCACGGGCTCGTTGGCTTGCCGGTTTAGATAGGGTATATGTACATTCATTGATGAACGCTCACTGATCGTTAAAAGAACTCACTCGTCCCGTTCTGTCTTGGAGCTAATCCCCGAGACTCGGCAGCAACCGCATAGCGGCTAATGGTAGTAGAGGCAGATAAACAATGCTGACAAAGACAAGGGAGACTAGAATAGCCATTTCTGGCTCATTAACTGTCATCAGCTAGGCATACCGAACCCCAGGTGGTGCCACACCCGAGGATCGAACCCTCGACCTGATGATCAGAACTCCAACCCTCTAACCATTGAGTCATAGGCTCGTTTTAATGCCGGTTTAGGTCGGGATATGTTCATCTGCCTCTAATACTACTAGCCGTAGTGCAGCTGATAGCAAGGCTCGAGAATAAGCCGCAAGGCAGAACGGTACGAGTGATTTCCGTCAACGATCGGTGAGCATTCGTCAACGAATATACAGACAACGTTAGGTTACGAAGTTCTGTGCTTTAGTAGGACCAACATGTTGCCTTGCTAGAACGGTCACAGTCGCTAAATCATTCATATGGAGGGCCTTTATTCTAGCGTGACTGCTACACAACGAGGTTAGCTCCTGGCTGTTACAATACAGATGGCCTCTCTGATTGGTGACACTTGTGATTCATTACATGTAGGTCACACGTCATAGCTCACTCAGGTCACATTCAGTCTTTGCTGTTTAACTTCGGCTGAACTTCGCCCTGGATAGCCGCGCAGTCAATCGCACGCAATCAAACACCAATGAACAAAATCGTCTCGTAATTGAGTCCATGCTTTCTTTCTGGGACATGTGCTTTTGAGCGTATTAGCAATTGTCCTATACGACTACTTCAAATAACCCGGGGTCCGGCAGTTGTCAGGCGTGTCAAATTCACAAATACGGATGGGATAAAACAACCAAAAGGCGAGGCGAGTGGGCATAGCTCAAATGACAGAAATTTCGACCGGTGCGGACACCAATTTCAGTGCCCAGACGTATCACATGCTATCTGTCAATAGTACGCTATTATAAGTGGACCAATAGCAACGTCCGAGTTCGAATGTTTAAATAAAAATCTGAATATATTTCAGTCAAAGCGATAGGCGCCATGATGATTTAACTTGTGCAGATTATGGAAAATTAATTAAATTTTTGTAGTGTTATTCTATTGGTAAAACGGTCCAAATCGGTTTTGTATGGAATCCCATTGTTTTCCAAAGCAAACAAGAAGTAGAAGGTGCAAATTGATGACGTTTTTGCCACAAAACGCATAAAAAACTTGCTTGGCAGTATTATTGTTTAACGAGGGTGAAAATGAAGACTGCTAACAAAATACGTACAAGATACTGGGGAGATGAACTACAGAAACACCTATGATAAATTGGAATTATGCGATATTACATTTTTTGTATAATATTGAGTTTCCCCTAACCCGGAATTTATAAACGCAATGGACAGAAGATTAGCAGTTTCCGCAAAAGCTTAGTTTATATTCCATTCTCCGTTGTGTATTTGCAGTCGTAGAACGGGGCATTAAGGTAAACAAATGTGGCAATAACCGCTACAATATAAGGCGAAAAGTGAGCTCTTTCTTTTCAGGCGAAAATGTATCACCTATTTTCAGTGAAGTGGCCAAACCAATAAAAGTTCCACAGTTTCACGTAAAATGACCCTTGGAAAAAGATAAAGTTCGCATATATTCGTTAGCCAAGTATCTAATTAACGCACTTTTTAAACCGATAACTTATTATAAAACAATTTCAAAACAAATTCAAATGGTCGACTTTTGCTGTGAATGTTCATTTTTCTGGGCAAGAAGTTTTCATGTTTTGGCGACTCTGCAAATATGACGCAAACGACCATTACTATTACTATATATTACTATGTCACCCAGATGATGTCCTGAACTGAAAACATGTATCAACTGGGGTCAAAAATAGTTTGATTCGCGCTAATCTGATGAATGCTTATTACTTCATATTTACAATCAGCATGTCCAGACGCTTCAAGCTCCTTTAATATAAAAAGGAATGATAGACGCTCAGCTGGCTTCTGCTAATTTAAAAAAGGCAATAAATTTGAGATTCAAAGCAACAATGCAGTCAAGACAAATATCGCTGCTCTGAGATAACAGTCCAAAACCCTTCGTTTTCATTGCAACGCAAGTCAAACTGCTCACTTCTTACATCATATTATTGGGAAAGGCGAATGACCTGGTAAGTAGAACATACCCAGAAAAAGGTTGGTAAAATACATTCTTCCATTGGTCCAAGGAATTTATAAAAAAATTACTATTTTACAGGCGATAGGGTAAGTCAGCTAAAAGCAGAACTAGTTCGAATACGTTTTTGTGATTGTGTGGTTGAATAAGCTAGCAACTAACGAGAAAATGACTTGGCAACAGTAGTGCCTCAAAATTACGGCCATTTTTAACCTTTTGAATAAGGAGTTAATAATACTGAATCCTTGACAGTTTGCACAAAAACATCCAGAAACAGTACCAAAAGAAGAATGTGGTGAGGGTGAAAAACTTAAACAAAAAACCTAGTACGGTTTAGGCAACGGGGATAATGATGGGATCCCTTATATCAGGTATATAAATACCTGCGAAGGCATTTTCGGGCCTAACTTGTCGTATTGAACACAGTTGCTAAAGCTACAAAATCACAGACCTTGTAACTGGGAATTTTCTGTTTAATCTACGAGGAATGATGAAAAGGGTAGGTCCTCTCAATCCTCAGTTCATTTTAGAAGGTAAGAGTTAACTCTAATAGGTTTGAGGATGATTCTATTCGCTATTAATTGTTGTATTGATGAGTCCGCATCTCAGATGATGCGTCCGGCGAAGAAAGATCAACTTGGTTTTTCAGTTCGTCTAAAAAATTCAGTTTTAGCCCTGTAATTAGTTAAACCATTAAAACAAACTGGCGTATAGCGAATCGTGCTGCGTTTGTTTGCAGCATGTCCAAGAAGGAGCATAAATAAGCTCAGCTCCACAACGAAGAGTGAAAACAGAAATAAGAACGTTCATTAAACCTGTCTCACCTAGGAACACTAAAACGTTCTGCAGAGTGCATCAACTGATGGTTCGTTTTACCCGACTTTTTTAATCGCTATGTACTGGCATTTTTCCAACTATAGTATTGCAAATAGGAGCATGTTATAAAGAATTGTTCAAATAAAAGCGATTTTTTGTTTACTACTCAAATTTTTATCTCAACTTTCTTCCGACAGACGTGGAACGGAGTGGAAGGGTTTGATCACTTCTATTGGGACATCAGAGCAAAATTATATTACCTTATCTGCCTACTGTACACTACTTCGGCAAAAATATATGGGAGTATTCTGCATCCGAAGCCCTACCAATTGCCAACTTTCATCTTTGGAAAGTTATATACGTTTCCGGACAGAAGTTGAGAGAATTGCTTTTTACATAACTTCAGTAATTTTCCCCACCCTTAACGGTTGTCATAAATGCATTTGTTGCCGATTTTCATGATTCGTGGTTTAAGTACTCATTAAGGCCGTTACAGATATTGCTACAACTATTGTTCTTCAGCCACATGCCAAATGGAGCTCAAACGATATAGTGCCGTAAGTAAAAGCTTGCATTGGAAATTCAAACATTACTTTGAATATCAATTAAACAAAACTTAAATGTGATCTGGGCCGAGAACTATCTGCCTCTCTTGGACAACTGACAACATTCAAATTCCACATATGTTTTTTCTTAACAAAACATGGTATTTAAATAGAGTGAGTAAGGAGTTAAAAAACAAAAACGAAGGATTGTGGATTTGCCATCCTGTACTTATACAATGCGCCCGGAGAGGATGACACTCCCAATTGAATGTGCAAGTCTTGTGTGTGCACTCAGGACCATGAGGTGGGGTTTAGGGGTACAAGTTAGGGGTAGCACCACACAGATAGCATTTGGTCGCTCCATTTGTCTCGTACAGGTGAAGAATGCTCCTGTGACCGCCTCTAACTGGTACCCAACTCTCAACGGTGGCTCCTCGAAGTTGGGTTCTTCCCATCGGCCACACCCCGGGCAACCGTCACGACCGGCAGGCTAAAACAGGTTGAGGGTCTCCGGTGTTGTGTGTGCCTCCACACCCGGTATGTCTGACTCCCGAACTTCCCACCTCCCCCCTCTCAAAAAGTCCTACGGCGGAGGCGACAGCAACCCCGTAGGCGGCCCAGACTAACTTGGGTCGTTCTCCCACTCAAACAAAACCGTGACCCATATTGGAGTTCGGCAGCCATCTGGGATGTCCTAGCAGCCCTATTTAGGGACAGCACTGCTTGCCTTCTGGCGGAGGAAGGGGCTAGAAAAGGTGCCCTAAACAAATTCTGTTTATCAAGTCTTCTGCCGCCGGCCGCGGCTCGCAGATCGCAAAATACGCGGTCATAAAACTCAAACAAACAACAATACCTTCCGTCCCTGTCCCCCTCGCCATACCCTCCAGGCTGCTCAGGTGAGTCCACTCACACTAGCAGCCTGGAATTTCCGTTCCCTTTTAGACAATCCTAGGAGCAACCGGCCGGAACGGAGGACGGCACTAGTCACTCGGGAAATGGCGCGCTACAAGGTGGACATTGCTGCTCTCAGTGAAACCAGATTATCTGAGCAGGGTCAGCTGGAGGAGGTGAGTGCCGGTTACACCTTCTTCTGGAGCGGCCGGCAAAAGGCAGGGCGACACGATGCTGGTGTTGCCTTTGCCATCCGGAACGACATCGTGGGACGTCTGCCCTGTCTGTCACAGGGTATCAATTATCGCCTGAAGAGCCTCCGCCTGCCTCTTCGGAGAGACCAGTTCGCCACCATCATCAGCTCCTACGCTCCGCCAATGACGAGCTCTGATGCGGTGAAGGTCAAATTCTACGAGGACCTGCACGCCCTGCTGGCTACTGTGCCGAAGTTGGACAAGTTAATTTTCTTTGGTGACTTCAACGCCCTCGTCGGGACGGACCACGCTGCCTGGCAGTGAGTGCTGGGTCTCCACGGTCTCGGTAGCTGTAGCGATAAAGGTTTACTTCTTTTGCACACACCGTCAAAACCAGGATTGGTTTGATGAAAAGGACCCAGACATCAGCAACTTCCTCGCGGAGAAGAATGGACTACACAAACCCTTCATGGACCTTCGGACTGACGCCACCAAAGCAGCCTTTTTCAGATGTCGGCGCCTTGTAAAACAACGGCTGCGGGAGATGCAGGATGCCTGGATGATCCGAAAGGCTGAGGAAATCCAGGGGTATGTGGACCGCAATGAAATGAAAAACTTCTTCAAAGCCATCAACGCCATCTACGACCCGTGTATCAAGGGGAACGCACCGCTGCTCACCTCTGACGGCACAACACTGCTGACAGAGAAATCACAAATTCTGAAGCGCTGGGCCGAGTACCTCAGAAGTTTCCTTAATTGCTCATCAGCCATCTCCAATGCTGCCATTGACCGGCTCCCTCAAGTGGAAACGAACAATGACCTACATCTACCGCCTTCCCTACCAGAAACCATCCGGGCCGTGCAGCAGATTTCCAGCGGTAAAGCACCGGGATCCGACGCAATCCCACCGGAAGACTTCAAGCATGGTGGGCCCCGGCTGATGGTAGAACTCACAAAACTCTTCCAGGAGATGTGGTGCCAAGGAAAAGTTGCTCAGGATTTCATAGACGCGACCATCGTCCATCTCTACAAACTGAAGGGGAACCGGCAACTATGTGATAATTACAGAGGCATCTCATTGCTCAACATCGCCGGGAAGATCTTCGCCCATATCCTTCTCAATCGTGTGAACGGTCACCTAGAGCAGGGCCTGCTCCCGGAAAGCCAATGTGGCTTCCGCCGATACCGCGGAACAACCGACATGATCTTTGCCGCCCGCCAGCTACAAGAGAAGTGCCAGGAGATGCGAACTCACCTAAACACTACCTTCGTGGATCTGAAGAAATCCTTTGACACGGTGAATCGTGACGGACTGTGGAAAGTCATGCAGAAATTTGGTTGTCCTGAGCGGTTCACACACATGGTGTGCCAGCTTCCTGACGAGATGACGGCGCGCGTCACTGACAACTGGACGGTATCCGAAGCACTCGTACTGACCAACGGAGTGAAGCAGGGCTGTGTATTGGCTCCCGCCCTGTTCAGTCTCATGTTCTGGGCTATGCTGATGGACGCCTACCGCAATGAACAGCCTGGGATCCGCATCGACTATAGAACTGACGGACACCTAAACAGTCGGCGTATGCAGGCTTCAACGCAAGTGTCTACGACTACAGTCCATGACTTTCTCTTCGCGGACGACTGCGCCCTTAACACCGTGACGGAGGAGGACATGCAAAGGAGCATGGACTCTTCACCGCAGGCTGCACCGAATTCGGATTAACAATCAGTACAGCCAAAATGGTTGTCATGCACCAGTCGCCACCTAGCGCGGAATACAATGCTCCTCGAATCAATGTCAACGGTGCTCAACTCAAAAACGTGGAAACCTTCGCTTATCTAGGAAGCACGATATCACGCAACACGAGAATCGATGACGAGGTTGCCCAACGGATCTCCAAAGCTAGTAAGGCCTTCGGCCGGCTGCAGGCTTCAAAGTGGAATCGCCACGGTATTCATCTGAACACCAAACTGAAGATGTACAAGGCCATCGTCTTGACGACACTCGTTTACGGAGCGCAGACCTGGGCCGTCTACTTAAACCAAGCCAGGAAGCTGAATCACTTCCATCTCAGCTGCATCCGCAGAATACTGAAAATGAGATGGCAAGACAGGATCCAAGCCACGGAAGTCCTGGAGCGGACCGGAATCCTCAGCATCCACGCCATGCTGAGGCAAGTGCAACTGCGATGGAGCAACCACCTGGTAAAGAATGGACGACGAGCAACTAACCAAACGACTTTTCTACGGAGATGTCGTTACGGGTGCTCGCCGACAGGGAAGTCAAAAACGACGCTACAAGGGCACTTTGAATAAATCGCTGAAGCAACTGCAAATAAACCCGGCGACCTGGGAGTACCTCGCTCAAGATAGACCGGCATGGATAAGATCCGTGAAGACTGGTTCAGAAATCTATGAGGCCAACCGGATCACCACCGCCAAGGCCAAAAGAGCGGCACAAAAGTCACCAGCACCCCGGACCAACACCGCCAATGCCCAGGCCCTGCCAACATACCCGCGCTGTCAACGCATCTTCCGCGCGCGAATCGGCCTGGTTGGACATCTTCGGACGCAATGCACCAACAATCCGACAATTCCAATTTCTACGTCAAATTCTGTCAACCCTCCTTCTGACTGTCCCACCCTCACTCCTAGCATCAATTCCATTACTCCCCCATCATAAAGACCACATCCCAATACTCATCGCCTGTTACCCCACCACCGCAACCACCACCGCCTTCGCCTTAACTACCACCACCACAACCATCAGCGATGGGGACTCTCTCCTAAACTGTCCTTAATGCGACCGCACATTCACCTCACGCATCGGCCTGGTTGGTCACTTGCGAATTCATCGTACAGACTGTTGAACCAGTGCCTGGAGCACCAACACACAGCAGAGATCGCCGTCTCCACTGGCCTCACTGTTTTCGCGCATTCACTCATCGCGTGGGCCTATTCGGTTACATGCGCATCCATGACAGTGGAAATCACCGCAATGCCGACAACACCGATACACCACGCACACCCTCCGCTCTTGCTATTCTTACCGCCACTGTCACCCCAATTCCATGAATGGCATTACCCCAGCCCCTACCGATTTCGCCTGCCCACACTGCACCCGCAACTTCAAATCACGCATTGGCCTGGTCGGTCACCTGCGAATCTATCGCTCGGAGGCTGGTGAACCAGTGCCTGGGGCTCCGACATACAGTCGTCACGCCCGCCTCCACTGCCCTCTCTGCTCCCGCACATTTACACACTTCATGGGCCCATTAGGACACATGCGCCTCTACGACAACCTGCGTTAAACCACCGGAGGCTTAGCCACATCAGCGCACACCATCTACACTAATACATAGACAACACGCTCACCCTCCTGATAAAATCAAAGTGTCCTAGAAACCATGGCTTGGAAGGCTGCCAATCTGATGCTTACACCAGACCACGCCATCGGCCCAGTGTATGTGTTGTGTGTCGTGTGGCTAACCAGTGGACTGGGAGTCAGACGGCAATGGCTCCTCCATATCTCCTGAGTAAGTAAATCCTGGTGTGTGTGTAATGGGGGCCAAGTTGTGCTGTGGCGCGCGAAGATGGGTAGCCAACCCGTCAGCCAATGCGCCCACTTCCACATCAGACAACTGACCGGCTCGGATGGTGGTCTGACTGTGGGGATGGGGGAGAGAGTGTGGTCAACAGCTCAGCGCATTTTCCTCACTACAAACAATCTGACGCGCTTGAAACTATCACAGTGCGCTAAAAGCCGTGGCTTGAAAGGTTGCCAACTGACGGGATAACTCGGACCACGTGGTCAGCCCAATGTGTGTTTTGTGTGGAGTGGCTGAGTGGCGGCCTGAGAGTCAGGCTGCAATGGCTCCTTCTTAATGTGGCCTTTATGGCACTCACACTCCGTGGTCCGTCGACTTCGTAGTAGCAATCAACCCCGTCTATGGCGAGCCCCCATGATAGATAGTGGTCCGAGGTGGTATACCTTCAAAACGGCATTGTTATAATCAAGGCCTGTAATCACCGCGATGCTGTGAAATTTCTGTTTCATGGCAATCACTCTAAATCATTTGATAATCGTACGAGCGTACTTTAAAGTCGCATTCTCTCAACCACTCTGTTCAAACATATCATTAAACGGATAGTTAGACGGTGAATTTGAACTCGATGATCAGCTGACTGATCTTGACTATGTTTCGTTCTGTCAGCCTCATTCTTGTACAACCTACATTTTGAGTTATAGAGCGTGCACGAGGAGGCTAAATAAGTCTCTCGGAATATCAACCTGTTTTTGACCTGCATTCATAACCAGCCATAAGCATCCTGGAGATTAATGACTGTCTGCTTAAAGTAAAGTTTCAACCACCTAGTGGAGAGGCTGTGGAGTATAAAAGAGAGGACTATACCGCATTCCAAATCGATGTTGCTTGTTACTAGCCGATTTTCGCTAGCTTTTCGTCTTCCAACCCAGCGTTTTCGCCGGCAATCCTGCGCCGTTGATCACCTAGACGCGTCAAACAGATGGCCGGCTCAAAACCTTCCTCGGCACAACCCTTTGAGACATAGAAGTTAGTCTTGCACCTTTTGGATTTGACCTCTGTCACAAGAGGAGAGAGTATGTGTCGAGCTGTCTAGCTCCGCTGTCACAGATCGTAAAGTGTGGAGAGGTGCGATTCGCGATGTCATCCACGACGGCTACATTAGGCGTGGTCACAGCTTTATCAGGGGATAGTTCGACAGTTGCAAACGACGAAGTCCATGGAATGGGCACTGCACCGGTTACTTGTGAATGAATTATTGAGGCGGACTTGCATAGCACCTACCGCAATCCCTCTTTATCCACCTTGTTTCGATCGTAAGACGTAAAGCCATCATATGGAAACGGGCACATGGACTGCCAACACTAAAGAGCCCATCTACGCAGGTCATACATGACATAGAGGTGCTTCTTGTATGCAACACGGGTGGCTCGACTGTCACACAAAGGCCACATTGACAAGAAGCCAGTAGAGGCCGCTTCTCAGCCCCGAGACGGACGAATCTATCCGGTCAGTTAAAAGTCTTCCAAGCCACAATTCTCAACGCGTAGTAACCCATCCAAGCGCGTCAGATTTATTACGTAATTGTCTTAGCTCCTCCCCCGCATTTTATTTCCTCTGAGGTTTTAAGCTAACGCGTTGACCTAATTATTATTTACGTTGTCCTCTGACCCTTGCTGTTATATATTGATTTTCGGTAAATTCAAACTGATGTCCACTTTTATTCGTTATCTGTGTTATGCAAAGACGGGTTGAAGTTGATAAGCCGTCACGAATTTTCTTGGTACCAATAAATCCTGCTGTATACACCTGTTTCAAACAGGTCACGGTCAGAACGATACTAACTCTTTCCAATTTTCTGATCGTCACTGGTGTGCATCAACCGCGCAGAAGATAAGGGACCTGATAAACGCCCTTTACAACGATGGCATTAGAAACCAACGTAACCTAGTCATTGTACAGAGACCGAATTAGAGAAACTGTGGCTCCAACTGACCGCATAATATTCATGCAGACGTATGTCACGCCATTTATTTATCTGCATTCTGTTTATGGTGCACAGTTATGAATTTTTACCGGGAATTTTTTATGATAGTGTCAAAATAAAACGCATCAGAATGCGAAGGTTCGAGTCTCAGGAGATTGCATACTCAAAGGCGAAGTCTTTTCGAACCTCGGAACAATTTGTTTATTACTCGGAGCTTTCAAACTCCCATGGAAGTCCACCGTCAGAGATAGAAGCAGCAACAAAAAAGGCGACACTTATAGGGGCTACCAACCAATCAATGGTCACTGACGCAAGTCTGGAGGTGACTGTACGCCGGCGCCAAATCGACACATCGATTGATTGAGTTGTCATCAATGGACCAGGATTTAATCAATTCTCGGCTCCTCTTGTTCCCGGCGTGGGCGATTATCTTGACGGCTGCGAAGTTAAACTCATGGACCATTTCGTAGATGGGGTCAGTAACTTGTGATGATTCGTCGACCCGTCAACTTATGCTCATGTTGTCTTTTATCTTGCTGCTGCTATCTCTGACGATGGATTCCTGCAGAATTTGAAAGCTTAGAATAATAAACAAATTGTTTGGGGCTTGAACAGACTTCGCCATTTCTCCTATAATCGCCTGGGCCTCGAACTTTCGCATTCAGATACGTTTTATTTTGAAATAAGCAGTCCAAAATTTCCAGTAAAATTGATATCTGTTCACCATGGACAGAATATATATAAATAAATGGCGTGACATAAGTCGGCATGCGACCCTAGTAACCCGGCAACTAATGCTAACCAGTACGAATACATTGTATACAGCTGGGATTAGGTTGGCGCTATCCTTTTCTTCATTTAGCCCCATCATAAAAATCTTATTACCACCGGTACCGTATTACTCGCTGACCTATCCTTTGTTCCCAGAGTTGGGTCACATATTATGTTCTTGGCGAGAATTGTGCCCGCGATTGCGCAGTCTCTGAAGCTGGGTAACTGAAAGCAGTGTTCGAAATGTGAGAATAAGAACACATCCATCCCGGTGAACTTCCTCTTTACGTCAGTCTTTAGCTGGGTTGGGAACGCTTATATGCCCCTTCTTCCCCCCCGCTTTGCAGAGCATGGCAACAGGAACCGTCCGTAATACGAGTGTTTTGGTGCTAATTTTCAACTAAATTAGGTTGAGGGTTCAGATTACGGTTATGGTTGGGCTTATTGCTAATGTTAGGAACATTTACCCCTCTTGGTTTACGCAAGACCACCTGTATTTCGTGAAAGGGGGACGTTCCTATTTTATTATCCGATATGGTGGTTGTATAAGCAATTCCAGTCATAACCACTTTTTTACATTTTTATGCAGGAAACCATCCCTTTAGGCATGAAGTTAGTTGATTTGGACTGGCGCATCTTTATTCACACGATGGTTTGTCGTTTGAAAACATACTACATGACGTGCAAGTCATCAGGTCGTGGTTGACAGGTAAACAAGATGTAAACTTATTAGCATAATCTTGAGTAATTTCAGACACTAGCTGCCAGCTGTAGAAGAATAATGCAGAACGTTAACAATGGACAAGGCTTTAAGGTACTAGCATGGTATGGTGTATTGTAACGTTACGTAAACTCCCACTTGAATGGTTTCTGGTATTTCATTGATACGTGTCGATGTCAGTCAATGACGGTCTGTCGTTGCGTATTCTTTGAATCATTACATGAAGCGATTCACATTTCTGTCAACGCTTGATGCACTTCAACAAACATAGGTAGCTATATTAAATGTTTAACACTGGACACTTCTGAGGTTGTCTTGACTGCTTGTAGCCTTATCGCTTGTAGAACGCCATTTTTCACAAAATACTCTTTCCTTTAGTACGAATAGTTAACTTTATGAGCAAAGCAGAAGTCTGCTCGAGCAGCGGAACAATTTATTTATTACTCTGAGCTTTCAACCTACCACAGGACCCATCATCAGAGATAGCAGCAGCAACAAAAAGGGGCGACAATTAAAGGAGGTACAAACCGATCAATGATCACTGAAGCAAGTTTGGAGGTGACTGAGCAGGACTCTGCATGCCGGCGCTAAATCGATACATCGATGGATTGAGTCTCAATCCGTGGACCAGGCTTCATCTTGTTTCCAGCGTGGGCGATTATCTTGACAGCTGCGAAGTTTAACTCACGACCAGCTTCGTAGGTGTGCCCACATCGGAAACAAGAGAAGCCGAGAATTGCTTGAAGTTTGGTCAAAGGCCAGTAACTCAATAAATCGATTGCGCGTCGAGGTACAGAGCTCTGCGCAGTTACCTCCAGACTTTCGGCAGTGATTATTGATTGGTTTGTGGCCCCTATAAGAGTCGCCTTTTTGTTGTTGCAGCGATCTCGGGCGGTGAACTCCTGTGAGTTTGACAGCTCAGAATAATAAACAAATTGTTCCGTTGCTCGAAAAGACTTCGCCTTTGCTCATAAAAAGCATCTCCCTCTCCCGACCAGCACGGCGACCTCGTCATTTCATCTCAAAAGTCATGTTGTTTAACCAGGTTAAACCCCCATCAGTGTGCGACGTGAAACTAAACCCTACAAAGACCGGACACTAAAACGATAATATTGAACGCACAAAACACCAAGCAAACTGAGTACTTAGTAATTTGCAGCAAGATAGTCACGTTTGCCCAAAGAAAATATATGCACAGGTGGAGAGGAAAATTTACTGATACGTATCAAAGCTGAAGAACCATTAGCGCCGCCGCCGTGGAGGGGATACAGAAGGTGGGTGTGTCTTACGGGGCGGAGACACAGAAGGAGAGCGTTGCTTACGATGAGAAGAGGACTCTGAAACTGGAGTTCCCCTCAACTGAGAGTAGGCTGACGGTAGACGTGCTTTTCGCGGAGGGGATACAGAGGGTAAGCGTGCTTTGCGAGCGGGTGAAGAGACGGGGGAAGGTCGACTTCTACGATAATGGCAAGGGGAAGACTCCGAAGGCTCACATTCCCTTCTGACAGACAACGGAGGTGTAGGTTGGCGTCGATGACGAGGAGGCGAGGGAAGTCTACCGTTTTCTAGTTCCCGAGACACAGATGTGGATGACTGCAGTCGCCTCCCAGGAGGGGAGACGGGGGGAGACCGAGCGGGGGAACCAGCATGTCTTTCTGGCACTTTAGGTGACTCCTGTCTCCGTCGAGGGTGATAGTAAGCCCGAGATATAGAGCGGTAGCTCTGACGGGGTGGTGAACGGGAACATCTGTGGGTCTCCCGCGGAGGCGATACTGACGGCACACGTCCGCCTGTTCCTCGAGGGGGTGATGGCGAGTGCGACTGGCGCCGTCTGCCGTGATCTAAACCGGGAGAACGTGATCGACTGCTACGACGTTGCACCGGAGATACCTGTTCAGCGCGCCCAGCCTTCTTGGCCTTCTGAACTTTTAAAATGTGCTGCATTGCCTCGGGTCCGCAACCGTGCTGACGAACAAAGTCCGAAACTGAGTCCGAGGGCGGCATTTGGTCGGGATTCTCCTTACCAACCTTCACAATGCCCAGATTTGGGACCTTGTACTTTTCAACGTGGTCAACCCGAATTATACGGCCACCAAGTTTGATGCCGTTCAAATTATCTGTGGCAAGGATTGTGCTCTTCTGATTCTCGTAACAAAGAAAAGCGAAACCCTTGGGTTTGCCTGTATCGCGATCTCGCACAAGGTTTATGTTGGCTACTTCGCCATACTGAGAGAAGGCACAGACGATGTCGCCTTCGGTGAGTTCATAGTTTAGACCGCCGATGAAAATCCATGCAGAATCTTTGTATTGACGATGCCAACTGCTAACTTTGCCCGTGTATCCGAGACGCAGTTCGCGCTCATTCATCAGGTTTTGGTTTTTAGTATTCGTCAGGGGATTCATGATTTACTAAAAATGAGAATAAGGATTTGAGAAACCTTGAGAGCAAAAGAATTTTCGTAGTTTTTTTGCAAAAGGTTAAGAAAGGAAGGCACAGACGCCTTAAACAAGCCAACCAGGATGATGATGGTAGTGGTGGTGGTGACGGTTATAAAGCTACAAATTCTTGAGCGGAATAATCAGCGACACTGGATAGTGACGGGGATGCAGAGAAGTGGTTTTATGGCAGAGGACGAGCTAGTGAGATGTGCGGCAGAGCAAACTGATGGCTGAGTGATGCTGTAGCAGCCGCTCCAGTGGCTCCTTCCCTGTCGCCTCCCCCCCCCCCCTCCTATCTATCGACGATCGCGACAAGCGTTCTAACCTGTTGGCGCTCCGCTAACGCACGGTCAGCCCTCAAGCTTGACATAGGCCAAGTCACAGCTGCGCTCCCACCTGGGGCTATCTTACGCGTGCGTGCCGATGCAGCATGGGCCACTGGTCACGATACCAACCCGGCAACACTTGAACTTGCTCCATAAACCTACTAAAGCAGCTGCCACAACGCTCGCTCTCCCTCTTAGGCATAACCGACTGGGTGTAGTCAACACTAGCTCTGGGACAACAACTGGGAGTTCTGTGCACAACAAATTCATCCCACAGGTGCCTTCCGTCGTCTTAAAAATCTGATGGTTATATTCTTCTGAGTACAAACACTACTTAAACCCTGGAATGTCATCTGAATTAGAGGAATGAAGGAAACAGGTCTGTTGGACACGGCATTATGGGCACCTAATTAACCGGTGACACGAGTAACATGGGTGCAGTGTGCTTTAAGTAGAACATAGAAGAGGCTCAAATGATAAGGGAAATGGGAACGTTTTCTAACCTGAAGACAGAGAAAATACTTCGAAGAACACAGTTGCGAATCTCCATTATATGAACATTCCCTATGCACCACTACTTGTTCACAAATAATGCCGAATTTCAGCTTCGAGGTGGAAGGACTTCCGGAATCCCGCTCCGGACGTCGCGCAAGAGGTCAGTCGAGAAATGACTCGAAACTTGGATTAGTGTGGTGTGGCACTCAACATACAAACGACGAAGTGACTGGGGTGACCGGCCCCTCATTGTCTGATTTAGTTAATCAGCTGTACAGAAACCATATGCCACGAGGGTCTGGGATTTTAATTATTTTTAGTAACCTCGGGGGGGTTATAACACAGGATTATCGGATGTTGTGCTGTCGGCTGCGACCAAATCAATACTCGAGTGGAAGCGGCGCTCATCCACCACTAAGGATTGCGGGACGACGTAGGACCTTAAGCTCAATGCCTTGGAGATCAAGCTAGAAACTAGAAACCTCACAAGCCACGGCGCAGCAAAAAAGACAAGTTCCGAAGGTGAGTCACAAAAAAAGAAGAAACGGAATAATGCATCTGCCGCTAACATTTCAGGTGATACAATTTTCAGAGAGAAGATCGGGGAAAGCTGGCTTGATTATTATTTTTCAGCCTCAGGGTAGAGAGCAAGAAACTTAACATCAATCAATCAACCAGCATAAACCTGTGTAGTTTGAGTACCGGACAGAATTCGTTTAAAACTCCACTTAAGGGGTAGAGGCCCTGCACGAAAAGTAGTTAAGTTGCAAAGGTTTTACAGGTATCTTTGTATACGAAATGTATAGGACTGGTGGTGAAACTGTTGAGCTATGTCCAACTTCATGTAAATAAAATGACCTATCGAAATGAAAATAGTAGCATGCTTATTGTTAGATTGGGTTTTAGCGAGGTCCGGCCGACATTTAACAAGTGAATGCGCAGAAATGCCCCCTAAACAGGCCGCGTGGTAGATGCGCTGGAACAATATGGGGGCCAGATCAGGGCACGTCAGGCATTACTTGGGATGCGCTCCCATAAAAAATACCGAACATGAGGGCGTGGTGCCACACGTAGGTGCAGGCTCACGCTGCATCAGCCACTCTTGCCATGTATGGCACTCTCACTCGGTGAGCCCTGATTCAGGCGTGCTGGCAATGTTAGGGGAGTCTCTAACCACGCTAGCCACCTGTGCCCGACCCCATATCTGCCATTCTTGACTTTGTCTTGATACCGGGCACAGGCGGGTGAGGGAAGAGAGAGTGCGGTAGCTGCAGCGCAAGTCTACTATCACTTACAACTAATCGACGCACAAGTCACCGTCCCTGCACCAACGTGCTGTGGAGCATACGGCGGACATCCTCGGATTACGAAGGTCAAACTGTCGAGTGTGCAGACGCCTCGAAAACAAACTCACGGTAAAACACTGCACTGAAGAGCGAATCTACGAAAAAAGGAGAAGCGGGAATGGGTGTGTGCGGGTGTGGAAGGGTTCCTCTCTAACTTGGTAATCGTGTCATCTGCGGTGAAGTTTCAAAAAGATTTTTTCAGTCTACATCAAAATAACGTCGCCTTAACAGCTGAAACGTTACCATGAGGTCAGCTCTGTTCTGTCTATAGTGAAGGAAGCAACGGTTCAGGACCGATAGGCATTGATTGTAAGTGAAATTTTGGGTGTAGAAAATGCCCTTCGAAAGTTATGACCGCCAAGCATGCATCACAAAGGCAAACTGATTGACAATTAGCAACACTATTATCAAAAAAGAGTACAGTATTAGTCACCCGAATTACTAAGAACGGCTATTATAACTTCGGAAAAAGGGCGAATACTAGTGCCTTCAATCAACAGAAACTGGTTTTTTATGTATCACAATACTAAAAATTTCACAAAACCCACTACTATAAACGCTAGACGCCCGAAGGCGAAAGAGTTCAGCCACGACTGCAGTAGTTTAACGCAACTTCCACGCACTCTTCTACGAAAGGCTGAAGAATTCATCTGCAAGCCCCAACGTGAAAGCAAAACTCTTTGCAACAACAATGGCGTCAAGGCACCTGTTCCGAGGTGCTACGGCTGCTAAACCAAAGTGGAAAGATATTTCTTTGTCATAACAAGCTTAGCAGTCATTCTGAAGGATGATGTGCCTCTGGGGACAGCGATTTAAAAAATGGTCCAGATAAAGACGATCAAAATACTAATGAAAATGAGGACAATCAGAGTAAATTCAAGTGCTATTTTAGTTAACTTTTAAACGGCTCAAAAAGGGGCACACAGAACGCTTACAAATACAAGTAAGTGTAAGAAACGGACTGTATCATTAGCCATAGCCTCAGTATATTATGTTATGCCCGGTCACACAAACACTAGTCCGATGGAGAACTTCCGATAAGAAAGAACCTTTACTTCTATTCAAAAGAAATTGACAACGCTGACATGTGGAAGTTCTGCAAACGAGAAGCCGAAATGAAAGTACAGCCAGGGATCCTTGTTGTTTCCAAGCTCGTAAATTCGAAGCGTCAGAAGTGATTATTTCACTAGTCAAACGTCTTGCATCATTTGGGCTCATAAGGGGATGGAATAACTACTAGAACAGAACAGATTGAGAAGAAAAAAAGCATTTAAGATACAAGCGAACGAACCGCCAAAATTTTGACTAACTGACCCCTCCTCTAAGACCAATGCCTTAGCAGCAATAAGAACGGCCACGATAGTGCTACCCTAAGGGGAGACTTTCGATGGTGGATGGATCAAAGGAAGGGGGGACCCATCTGGAGGAAAGGAATATGAGTAAGTGCCGATGAGGAAGTGAGAAGTGAGGTTCAATTCAGTGGAAGAAAATTTTGGTTGAATGGTGAATTATGAGGACTCCGGAGATTGATCTCGAGTCTCCATGAAGAAGGAGTGAATGTTTGATGTGTTAATGACCACAAGAATATCGCCCGACAGGTATCGCTTGAGCTTTTTCAAATTCACTATAACAGTAGGGGCTTCGTAACCCTCCTTCGTTGGAATTCAAAAAGCCGCTGAGGAGACATCTATGATAACAAGTGGCCTGATTCGACGGCAAAATTAGTCGAAAGTACTCTTAGGTGGCATGTCGTGGAATAGATCGATTTGATCGTCCGGCTGATACCATCCACTGTGTCTTCTGCATTCATAGCAGTCATTCTGCTGTTGACTGACACTAAGGAAAGCGCGAGGGCGATCGTGAGTACAGCTTCTTTACAAACTCACTGATCCGATTGAGTGCATGATGAGCCGATGGTTGGAAGGTGTCCAACAGCGGCCGTACAAACACGAAAAAAGGATGACAGCAGAAAGAGTAGACAGTGAATATCAAGTACAAAGCAGCATCATGCTGATACGATTATTCGGGACCCGCCGCAGAAAACGAATCTCTATTCTAAACTACCCAGTTAAATAGATGATGGTTAAGGTAATCCTTATAGGGTATGAATGGGTGGCATACAAGTTGGACGACTGATTTGTTGTCCATTGGAGTGATTGAGACTATTCTGATTACAAAGATTTAGTTGTCATACAACTCAAGAATGGATCAATTTCTCAGGTCAGAACGATTCGATGTGGATCCAAATGCTACGAACATCTCCAAACAATGGACCCACTGGTTTCGCACGTTTTAGAATTTCATGGCGACGATCCAAGTCTGCAACCGAACAAACTGGGTGTTCTGACTGATTTCATTGTTCCGCATGTTTGGGAATGCATTGGCGAATGTTCCAGTTAAGAAGCTGTTGGATTGCTGAGAGACTTCTACTGCAAACCTAAGCACGAAGTCTTTGCTCACCATCTACTAGCAACCTGCAGGCAAGAGGGCGGGTAAACCCTCGAACAGTTCACCCAAAAGCCCAAAGTCCTTTGCTAAAGACTGCAATTTCAAAGATGAGACGGTAGAACAATACCGTGATGATGCACCGAGAGATGTCTTTATCGGTGGCTTTTCGTTACACAAGGTTCAGTAGAGACTGTTAGAGCAGAAGACTTTGAACTTTCAAACTGACTTTGATCAGGCCGTCACTGGAGTTGGAAGAAGACAGTCTCTGTCTTACCGGAACTCACCGATCACCTCTTTAACTGCCACTGCTAAGGTGTGCGAAACTCCATCCAGCCCTTCTAAAACACCTTACATTGTAACTTCCAGTTCATCCCATAATAAGTTTTTTTCGCATGCGAGTACGACAAGCACTCTCGTTCGAAGTATCCCGCACGCGACGTGTTATGAAAACGATGCAATAAAACGGGATCCCTCCAAAAGATTTGCATACAATTACGAAATTGAAAAATCCTTTCCTCTACTCATCCCACCAATTCTGCTGTAGCACGGGCTACCAGTCCTGACTGACTTTCAAGCGCAGTGGTTAAACTACAGATAAATCGGATTAATTTTCAGGCTTTAATAGACACAGGTAGTGCTGAGGGTTATGTCTCGTCCTCAGCAGCACTCCGAGATAATTAGAAAATTAATCAATCTCACACCAAATATACATGGCCATGGTACTGTGTACGTGCAGGTCAAGCTATCGGCCTTGTCGCACTTATGCGCTGATGTTCTACGCGGCCATGACTTTCTTCGGCTACATAAAAGTATCGAAATTCCTTTTGATGGACCTAAGACTATGCACTTGTCGTGTTCTGTGGCGATTGCCACTCGATTTCAGACGTCCATTTTTATCGGTGATCCGCAATCGCTATGTACTGACGATTACTGATGAATATGCACGTCTTCCCTCTGTATTTGTCTATTTTAATCAATCTGCAGAAACAGTTATTAAATATTTATGCCAGCTCTTCCTCATTTTCGGTACTCCGTTCATCCACACCGATCGGAGATCATCATTTACGTTGAACGATTCCTTCAGGATATTAGAGTGGTAACTAGGAGGACAACTCCGTCAAATCACCCAAGAAATGGGCAGGTCAATCGTTTTAATCAAAGTTCATAGAAGACTATTTTACTTGGTTTTAAATCTTAAGATCTACCTGTCACGCACTGGGAGGCCATTTTTTAGATGACTTGTACTCAAACAGGTCACTTTCGTGTGCCGCTACTAACGCAATAGCACATGAAAGAATAGTATTAATCAGAGGTCAACCACTTGGATAACTCTCCCTATGTGGCTCACCTCTCCCGGCCAAATCTTGTTGAAGAAGACCAGTTAACAGTCTAAATATCATCCGTTCGTTGAGGATATCGATCTGCTCCAAGAAACGCTCGATGTGCTCACATAAGATTCGGAGGTGGCAGAGAATAAACCGTATCCGTTCGACTGCTTGCCCCCAGAGGGTAAAAAGATGTAAGTGATCCTCAGCAGGAGACATCACACCCTTACGCACAGATTTTACTCCGTTCTGCCCTGACCACCCACCCAACAATGAACAGGAAGTCAAAAACAGTTAAGCTAACAAATAGGATCCAACAACACCTGATAGAGTACATAGCAAATACCATGTCCATGCGCATAATCTGGAGACATTGATCGAACAATAAGAACAACAACAAAAACAACGCGCCCATCTATTCTGTCTTCTTTGTGACATGTAAAGCCTCAACTAGGTTTTTCAACGTCATGTCCCTCTTTGTTCATCCTGAGCAATTTATATCTCACTACTGTTCCTCGTTTTAGTCCCAATGGCAAGATAAAAAAGTCCAGTTATAGGGTACTCATCCGTCCTGACTCGTCCATCTATATTATTTGTGCTATCTCATTCGAGTGATTAAGACTATTCTGAATACAACAGCCTGGTGGGTGATGAAAGAGAATGTGGTAGATGGAGCGCGCCTAACTCCCTATAAACTAAGTCAAGCGCAAGTCACCGATACTGCTCCAACTCTGTGAGGCAAATAGTAAACGTCGTCACTCGCGAGGGTCTTACTGTTGAGAGGTTTTGGCTTGACCTGCGTTGACGACTAAGCCGCTATGATACGAAACAAGACGAGAATTTAAGTGGGAATTTTTATTGGTTCAGTTCAAGAATGATAGACTGCAAACGCCAGAAAACGGCCTGGCTGTGCATGTGAAATTTCACTACGGAACCGTGCAAGATGATATCCACATAAACCAAACAGAGTAAAGGAAGGAAATTCTGCGACTTTAATCCATAGGAAACTAAAATGGGCCGGGCATCAGCCTGTAAACCATAACCCCAAATGAATAATGGCTTAAGAGTATACTGGAGGCCGTGGACAAAGAGACAGCCGACGTCAAAAATGACGTCTATGGTAGTATCACTGCGAAGGAGTGGAACAGTTATTTACAGTTACCGAGTTTAAATTCTTTCATACAACCTGCAGATTCATGGACTTGTCCACTTAATGAGACGTGGAAACACTCAAGGGATAGATTAATGACGTTTCTAGCTTGTAGGTGCGTGATGACTTCCCCCACCTGCTTCGCAAAATAAAATTGGAGTTGGTGACAGATCGGTCGACAAGAGTTTATATCAAAAGTATACTGAAGAACACGGACACAACTTAAATAACCCTTCTCCAAGAAAAAAAGCAGGCACTTTCGTAAATAGGTTTAGAAAGGGTCAACACCCAGCGAGAGTATTTCAGAGCTTGGGACCAACAGAACCATTGTATCGTTCAAAGGCAGCAACTTACGGACTACCAGTCGATGCCTCACCATTTAAAATGTATAACCCTTAATGTGGACACCACGGTTAGGTTTTTTCCCAGATAAGCCTGCAGTCAAACCCAATCTAGCCATCGCACCTCACCTCACTTCTCAAGCATTCAGCAGACCAGACCATTTAAATACGCCTAGAAAATTAGATAAACAGAGGAGTGCTTCGGACACGTCCAAGTCCTTCAACTTCCAAGTTCCTGTCTCAAATACGCATTTCACTGTTGACAGGAAAGTATACGAACGGGTGAGAGGCACGCTAGTGCCCGTGCTGTCCATGTGATAAATTATTCGGTATTTTCTCAACCTCAATCTCTTCCTTCTGGCAAGCAAAGTCCAATTTCCTAACCCATCAGCTATCTGATGCCGAGATAGGGCGCACGCAGCCGGCGTGACAGGAAACCTACACCTAGGCCGCGACCAGGTGAACTTCATGGCAGGTGGGCTATATCACCGGGTTTATTGATAGAGCTGATGTACGACACCCAGGCCTTAAGACGTTCCCACCGTCTTATTGTTGGCCCTGGGAAGCGTCCTTGCGAAGTTGAATCTTTTACCTTCCTTCAGGGTGAGAGAAGCGACTTGAGACATTGGGTGGCCTCCATGGACCATTTTATTATCCAGGAGTTAAGTCTTCACCCGGTAGGGCCTGTATAATGGTGAGGACAGTCCTTAGCAGACTTGACAAACTACACCAGATTTTAAAACTGCGTGCAACTTCACTTGCAAGATACAGTGTTGAGAAAACTGGACACTCGCTAAAGCGTCAAGTGGACACTTATGCGTGCTACTGAGACGGGCAGTTAACGCGATGTACCAGCACACGAAAATCGAGTGCAACAACTTTTTTGATTTTAACGTAACAAGCAAGACCCATAGAGATGTGTATGGTCAACTCACGCCGAAGCTGAGCATTAACTTAACTAAGAAAACCTGTGCGAATATCTCTTGCGGTGGTTGCCAAATAATGTCAGCCGTGTCCGGGGCCTCAGCAAGGCTGAGCAGAAAAATGGCAGCAGTAATAAAGTATATCTATAATGCAATAATTACGTGAAAGGCGACAATTCCAGGAAGAAATCAGTTTGCTAATGTTACTTGCATATTTAACAAGAATAAATGTATGAGCAAAAAGAGAAAAAATAACACGACAGAAGGCCGGTAAAAAAAGATATGGTAATACGATGGCTTGTGATATATACATATCCCAGAAACTTGAAAAACGACGATCACTGTAATCTTGAAACAAAAGTGAAAGAGCCAAATTACAACGGCTACAGAACACCATAACAAATTATACTGAGCCAATACACCAAATAAAATGAGAAAGGCTATTTAAATAAACAAAATAAACGATTGTAATTTAATTAACTAAATAGCAAAAAAATAAAACACTCAGTGTAGACGGACACAATACTTTGTTCAAAAGCACGAATTGTAACTGAGTAATCATTATATGATCCGCGATCCATAACCTTTTCAGTCGGGAAACGTGTAAATTGTCCCATTCTTCCCTAAGGTAAGGTTATATTGTACGTTCTTTAGACCTCAATGTGGTTACTGAAAGGCTTGAATGACTGCATGGAGTATGTCCCAGCATGGGCGAGAAACTGGTGAATAACTGTACGTGAATAGGGACATTGATGGCAACACCCCTAATCCTCAACTACACGTACAAAGAGTAAGTTACAATAGTCAGCACCATTGCCATAAGCACATCAAATTCCAAGAAAACATTGGGAAAACTACCCTCTTACTCCTTCACCTACGTCAGAAAATTAAACTTTCGTTCGCACTGAACTACTACCAACAAGTGAAGGATGCCGATAGCAAGTCAACCACCTCCAATCTTGCTGATATCGCTATGCAAAAAATATCAGCTTCGTTTTTATAACTACTAGACCCTATTTTGTGTGCGCTATTTGGATGATTCAAAATCATGAAAACTGTTAATATGTCGACTGTGTGGTGGTGCTCGGTCGTTGAGTTGCGCGTTAATTAATAGTTTGTGATAGTAGGGTTGCACAGCATCTACAGCACCCGATCCTTCCTCACCGATATGGACTAAGTATCATGACCAAGCAAAGACACCCGGAGGCGCGATCTTGCACATATGGCTGGTTCTGCGTTCGCATGCGCACATGTGTATCACCATAGCTTTCCAGTGTGACATCTGTTATGATTACCCATAACCAGTAACTGCTGACGAGCCTCGTCTAGTCTCCGTTTGGTCCCACGCATCTACAGCGTTGCCCGTTCTAGAGGCTCATGCAAGTTATCTCTTTAACACTAAAAAGACACGCTGCTCAGTCTACTTGATCGATTGAAAACGCTTGGCTCTGACAACAAAAGTTATCAAATATAATTTAGACAACTGTTGAAATTGTTTTCTCAGAACCAGTTCCCCGGAGATTTTGGATATCAATGCATGAGATAGTAGGAATCAAAAAAGACAAAGAAGTGGATTGTCATAAGTAGGCGCCCAAAAATGAAGAACGGGTGAAACCTTCCTTACATTACGAATTTGTGGCTATTTAGACAAAAACGAAGTCTCTCGAAGATAACGTGCGACACTTTAAACAAAGTGTATTGTAGACTGACTATAAAACGATCGATGGATACATGCATAAATATCAGTTGTCAGCTATTACAATAAACGAAATTAACGATTGTAATGTACTTAACAAAATACGCAAAACACGGTTAGAGTATACGTAGACAATCCTTTGTTCCATAGCAGGAATTGCAAATGAGTAGTCATTATATGAACCGCGATCCATAACCTTTTCAGACGGGAAACGGGTCAATCGTCTCATTCTTCCCTAATGCTAATCCTTATGCTAACCTCTACCTTTACCATGGCAGTAGCACTAAGTTAACGTTCACTCATTAAACCCATAATCTTCCACTTACGATAAACATTGGGCTACCAATATTTCTAATAGAAACCTACCCATGAACCCAATCTCAATCCCAAACTTAATCTTAAAAACACCAACCATTTTGATGATAAGTTGAAGTTAGTTTCGGAAACTGCGGGCCAAAAACTCACGTTCCAGGGGTTAAATTTTCTTCGCAATAACGCCAGGCTTACCCTTAGTGTACATATATTCTTAATTATTAGCAGTTAGCTTCACTATATTTACCCCTTAGCTAAATCATATTTGTGCGTTTATCATAAACAACTTTGGTCACTAAACATCGCAGCTATAAATTCTTGTGAGTTCACCAGTAAGTTTGGTTTACTACTGAATTTTGCGTTAACACTTTTCCCAGAATCAGATTTCCGAAAGCGATATTATTCTCCTAACTGAACTGATCAAAAACCTCTTTTTGGAGATGTTGATGCTCCCAATATCGAATGCCAAATTGGCCTGCTTTTCGTCCATTGAATACATTCGGCCACTGTTTGCTTGAGATTGCAGCTAAATATCTACTCTCTTGTAATGTACCATTTGAAACACGTGTTAAGGAATGACAAACTTTAAATCGTCTAAAACTCTAGTTCCTCTGAGATGATGAGAGTGTGCGGCATCTGCAAGAACTTATTTTACAGCTGCTATTTATCATATTATCATGCTCTATCATTATTCCATGTTATCTCAGCCTGACATACCTAAACAACTAGAAACAAACGTTTGGAATTGATATCTATACAGCATTCGAATGCATGTCACAGCTTGTCAAAAAGTTATAACCTGATTTTTCCACTTCAAGGAAAGAAAACAAGTAACAATCAGATTCTAGTAAACTGGGGAACTTCAGATCTCCAATAAAAAAGGCAAAAGAATTTGGAAGCATTTTGCCTCACGGAGAGTATGACCACCTGCAATAACAAAAAACGGCGAAAGGTCTGGAAACGTTAGGCTAATGGACTTCGAAAGAACAATCAGTTCAAAACAATACAGAACTCCCTCGAGCATCTCAGTATCCTGAATGGCTTAACAAATAATAAGCAAAAAAATCGTCAGTTAATTTCACCGTTGAGGTCCCAGAATAGAGTACTGTAGATGGATGACCGAACGGAGGAATCAGTTCTCTCTAGGTTATTGCAGTCGGTACTCACCAATGAAAAAAATCCCTACCTCTCCGCCATCCTAAAATCTTGCTTCTTTCGCTCGTCGATCAGGTCAGAATTACTCTGAATAAAGCCTGCAAACGCACCTGGTCCAGATAGAATTCATTTATTCACTAGTCGAGATTTGGAAGGCTACTGCGCAAGCCAGTATCGATGGTATTTCAGAGGTACATAGAAAAAGGTGAACTGCCAGGAGAACATAATGCTGCTATTATCCTCTCGAACTTCAATAGAGATCTGTGGTTGGAGCCGGAAAAATACCACCAAGATTTTTGTGCAGGGCTATTAAATTTTTATTAATAGGCACTTACTGACGCCACTGGAGTAGATGAGCATAGTATGTGCTGCCCAATATGTTTTTTTGCGTTGGTCACTCGTGTCTTACGCGTGGTTAAATTGCGGCAGCTGAAGTTATAGTTAGACTTGTAGGGGCCATAGTGTGGATTGTGCTCAAAAACTTCAATCATCAAACCGAATCCCAAGTGATAGGAGAACACAGAAGTTATCAGAATGAGGGATTTACTTTGCACAGAACTCTGAGTTGCTGGCTCAGACAGCAGTAGTAAATGCTGGGTTTGGCTGCTTCCAGTCAGGCCTGAGACATAATTAGACAGTGGTGGCAGCTGCTTAAATTGGTCTGTGGAAAAGTTAATTGTTATCCAATTGGTGTGTGTTGCATTCCAAAAGGAGTGTCGTGTTTAGTGGTCCATGCTGTGTCGGCCGATTAGTGGTGCTCAAATGGCCCTCGGTCAGCCATGACTACCTGGATACATGTTCGTGTATGAGAGGATTTCAATATAATGCTTGCAGGTCAGCGAACGTGAAACCGTTTGCTGCGAATTTACATGAAGTTCAGGCATTGAGCTTTGAACTAGGACACCGGACCTAGCACTGTGGTCGGTCGGCCACATAACTTAAGCACAGTTCCGTATAAAAAGTGACGGTGGACACCATGAGAAGGGTGGTTCACTCCGTAGGGAACTTTTGGAATAAAGGTTTCAAGGCGTGGGCAAGTCCAGAGACGCAATAACGGCGTCCTAATTATGAGACGGTTACAGCGCCTTCAGAGTGGTCGCGTCGGAGTTGGCCTCGAAGGTGCTGGGCCGACAGTCATAATCAGCCCCGAAACGGACTGCCACTGGTGCGCATTTAAAACTAGTCGCGAGAAATTCAGCGTTGAGACATGCAGCTGGAGATGGTCTACTATAGTCTTTTTGTGCAGGATAAAAATAAAAAGTGGCAGGCCAGTACTGTGCAGTTGGCCATTTCTTTGAATTTTAGAAGGGGATATATAGCGTACCTTATTAGCCACTCTTACATAAGCTTTAGCAATGTGGTATCCAGGGTAACCTTTTAAAGTGTATCGAAACTTTCTGTCGAGCAGACTGCAAAAACTTAATTGCTGGCACACCAGAATCCAAATGGATACCAGTAGAAACTGGTCTCCCACTCTGTTCAGTCTAAGGTCTTCGTCTCTACCTCATCTATAGAAGCGACAAAGCTGAGCATTTTGACTATACTTTCATGATTTTTGAAAATGATATAAAAATCCGACTAGCCGTCAGCTGTGTTCAAGATACACCGAAACTAAAAGAGAAAGTTAATAAAGAGGATATCTTGCCCACCTGGCATCGGTTTCAGGGTGATCAGCAATGCTCTGACCCCAGGTGGAGGCTCGACATCGCACTCCGGCATATTGCAGCCTGCGATGGTCTCTAATTGCGTTCGATCATGTGCGTAGTTTTTGCCAGTAGGAAACCCACAGACATCCCTCATTTTCTTATGGGTTTGCTGTGTTGCCGTTGTAATTTGGCTCGTTTCATGTTTATTTCAGGATTTCAGCGATAGTCGTTTTTCAAGTTTATGGGATATGTATACATCACAAACCATCTTATTACTAGTTCTTATCCATTACCGGACTTCTTTTGTGTTATTTTTGCTGTTTTTATTCATACATTTATTCTGGTTAAATATGCATTTAACGCTAGCAAACTGATTTCTTCCTGCATTTACCACCTGTCACGTAATTATTTCATTTAAGATATCTTTTTATTACTGTCTGCCATTTTTCTGCTCAGCCTTGATCCGGACCCGGGCGCGGCTTAAATTATTTGGCAACCACCGCATGAGATACCCGCGCAGGTTTTCTTAGTTAAGTAAATGCTCAGCTTCGGCGTGAGTTGACTATCCACATCTCCATGGGTTTTGTTGTTACGTTAAAATCAAAAAAGTTGTTACACTCGATTTTCGTGTGCTGGTACAACGCGTTAACAGCCCGTCTCAGTAGCACGCATAAGTGTCCACTTGACGCTTTAGCGAGTGTCCAGTTTTCTCAACACTGTATCTTGCAAGTGAAGTTGCACGCAGTTTTAAAATCTGGTGTAGTTTGTCAAGTCTGCTAAGGACTGTCCTCGCCATTATACAGGCCCTACCGGGTGGAGACTTAACTCCTGGATAATAAAATGGTCCATGGAGGCCACCCAATGTCTCAAGTCGCTTCTCTCACCCTGAAGGAAGGTAAAAGATTCAACTTCGCAAGGACGCTTCCCAGGGCCAACAATAAGACGGTGGGAACTTCTTAAGGCCTGGGTGTCGTACATCAGCTCTATCAATAAACCCGGTGATATAGCCCACCTGCCACGAAGTTCACCTGGTCGCGGCCTAGGTGTAGGTTTCCTGTCGCGCCAGCTAACTGCGCCTGATCTCGGCATCAGATAGCTGATCGGTTAGGAGATCGGACTTTGCCTGTCAGAAGGAAGAGATTGAGGTTGAGAAAATACCGAATAATTTATCACATGGACAGCACAGGCACTAGCGCGCCTCTCACCCGTTCGTATACTTTCCTGTCAACTGTGAAATGCGTATTGAGACAGGAACTTGGAAGTTGAAGGACTTGGACGCGTCCAAAGCACTCCTCTGTTTATCTAATTTTCTAGGCGTATTTAAATGGTCTGGTCTGCTGAATGCTTGAGAAGTGAGGTGAGGTGCGATGGCTGGATTGGGTTTGACTGCAGGCTTATCTGGGTTATACATTTTAAATGGTGAGGCAGCGACTGGTAAGTTGCTGCCTTTGAACGATACGATGGTTCTGTTGGTCCCAAGCTCTGAAATACTCGCTGGGTGTCGACCCTTTCTAAACCTTTTCACGAAAGCGCCTGCTTTTTTCTTGGAGAAGGGTTATTTAAAGTTGTGTCCGTGTTCTTCAGTATACTTTTGATATAAACTCTTGTCGACCGATCCGTCACCAACTACAATTTTATTTTGCGAAACAGGTGGGGGAAGTCATCACGCACCTACAAGCTAGAAACGTCATTAATCTATCCCTCGAGTGTTTCCACGTCTCATTAAGTAGACAAGTCAATGAATTTGCAGGTTAACTATAAGATGTTAAGCTCGGTAACTATAAAAACCCGTGTTCCACTACTTCCCATTGATACTACCTTGGACGTCATTTTTTAAACCGGATGTCTCTTTGTCCGCGGCCTCCAATATACCATCAAATCGCTTCTGACGTCTAATTTACCGATGAATGTAGTTTTTCAATTGGAAGCTAGTCGGATACCTTTCATAAAACACTAGTACTACATGAATGAAATTCCAGTAAAGGTAGTAGGTACGCACAGAGATCTAGGTTTCTGGATAGCTTCAAACCTACTGCCCCCGGAAACTAAATGATCACTGGATTACGCGTGCTATCGTAGTCTTTTCTCCCGAACTGTTTGCAAGGATATTTTGTACGTTCTTTAGACCACAATGACGTTACTGAAAGAAGGCAATGACCACATGGAGTATGTGCCAGCATGGGCGAAAATGGTGGAGAACTGTGCATGAATAGGGTACATTAATTGCTCCACCCCTAATCCTCAACTACACGCACAAAGAGTAAGTTACAATAGTTAGCACCATTGCCGTAAAAACATCAAATTCCAAGAACGAAACGGGAAAACTACCCTCGTACTCTCTCACCTTCGTCAGAAAATTAACTTTTCGTTCGCACGGGAATACTACCAACAAGTGGAGGATGCCATTAGCGAGTCAACCACCTCCAACCTAGCTGATATCGCCTTGCAAAAAAATATAAGCTTCGTTTATATCACTACTAAACCCTATTTTGTGTGCGCTATGTGGATGATTTCAAATCACGTAGACAGTTAATATTTCGACTATGTGGTGGGCGCACGGTGGGTGAGTTGTATGTTAATTAATATTTTGTGATAGAAGGATTGCACAGCATC
This sequence comes from Schistocephalus solidus, assembly GCA_017591395.1. Classification (NCBI taxonomy): domain Eukaryota; kingdom Metazoa; phylum Platyhelminthes; class Cestoda; order Diphyllobothriidea; family Diphyllobothriidae; genus Schistocephalus; species Schistocephalus solidus. The sequence continues at coordinate 101,892 of WEDG01000310.1, read as the reverse complement.
TACAGCACCCGATCTTGCCTCACCGATCTGGACTCGGTATCATGACCAAGCAAAGGCACCCGGAGGCGCGATCGGGCACATATGGCTGGTTCTGCGTTCGCATGCGCACATGCGTATCACCACAGCCCCCCCAGTGTGACATCTGTTATGATTACCCATCCCCAGTAACTGCTGACAAAAGTTATCAAATATAATTTAGTCAACTGTTAAAATTGTTTTCTCAGAACCAGTACCCCGGAGATTTTGTACGTTTATGCGTGAGACAGCAGGAATCGAAAAAGACAAAGAAGTGGATTGAGCTCAGAAGGCGCCCAAAACGAAGAACGGGTGAAACCTTCCTTACATTACGAATTTGTCGTGAACTCAGCGAAAGAACCCAATAAAAGTAGCGCAAAAACCAACGAGTACACTGCTCACCCAGCTTGTATACCTTCAAAATAAAGTTGGCTATTTAGACAAAAAGGAAGTCGTCTCGAAGATAACGTGCGACACCTTCAACAAAGTGTATAGTAGTCCAACTGGAAAAGGATCGATGGATACATGCATAAATATCAGTTGGCAGTAAAGCGGCGAGACCTCTTGTCCATTGCCGGCATGCATAGGCTGGAAATTGAACACTAATTTGTTAGGAGAGGTTGTAACGTCGTCGTTTGACCCTGTTAAAGTGGTTATTATCGAACTCCAAGCGACATGCAATCGGGATTCAGTGACGAATTGTGCTCCAACACGATTTCAAGACAAATAATAGCAAAACAGTTTGGAGATCATAGATCACAGGATTTTTTACAGATTCTTCCAATAATAGACTTGACACATGACCAAGACGACGCAGCAAGCGTCTCAACTACTCGTCCGTGTGGAAAAATTGTAGGACTGAGGGAAATATTTACGCGTTGTAAAAACTCCGAAGGTGTTCGTTCCAATGCGCGCAGAGACTCTAGCAGTGCAGGCACTTCAGACTTGTCCGTGGTGTTGGACAGCTTTGTGAGGGCCAACAGCCTGACCGGCGTTTCGTTGAGGTGCCTAGGCGTCACCTCGTAGGACAGTAATTTTCCTAGGAGAGGAAATCCTGCTAGGAGTTGTTGCACTGTTTCAATTGAAGCACATTTTTTTCCATTAGATGCATCAAAGATTTGTCGATCAACAACGAGCAACATTCCTAAAAAGGCAACATCGTCAGTTAGAATGCCTAAGAAGGGAAATATTAAAGGGAATCGAATAATTGAAACGTGCCGCTGGACTGTAGCCTTGTCTCCGCCAAAGACAGTAATTTCTCGAGGACGAATGGAGAGAAGTTGCTGAGGAAGTCCTGACCATTTCTTAGTAGAGGGTCATAGACCATCCATACGACGTCTACAAAAATTAAAGAGAGATGGAGAAAGTGAAAATAGACAGAAAAAAATCCGGGACGTTTGTGCAAGAACAGGAAAACTACAGTCACGAGTTAGCTGCGAGACCGGCTTCTGAGAGTTCGGACTACACAGCCGGTGTTTGACTGCGTGTGAGGAGAGGAAAACACGCATTGGAATCCTTCAGTATCCCCATGCGCAACAGCGTAAATATGAAAGAGGAAACCTGGAATTCTCAAATTGTCAAACAGAGCAAAAGAATAGGTACCAAAAACTCAGGATGGAATACAAACGTCGAAACCATTGGGCTATAAGTCAAATTTCGGGCCACAGTGGTCAAAAGCTTTATTCCATCTAAGCCCTCTTGTAATGGAAACGTAACGAAGCTTAGAGTTTCACACTACGACAGAGCTCCGAGTAATCCTCTGAATTTTTAGATGAGAGCCTGTCTCCTTGCATTTCTAGTACGATCGCTTCCCCCAAAATGGCTGTGCAGTGCAATATTCAAACGCAAAAAGCCGTTAAATAGGAACGAAACATGCTAGAAATTCTTGCTTCCAACAGGAAAAACGCATCGCAACGCGCAGAGAACCGCTAAGATACTAAAGCAATGCACAAATGAGAAAGACCAAAAAAAGGAATGTTTGTTCTGGTTGCGCGCAAGCAAGTAATTTACCCGACAAAAAGCTTCGAACGGAAAACACGATAGCTCGTTTGTCGGGCCCAATAATATGACTGAGAGATGAACTAATTTTGAGAAAGGGGACTTCTCACAGAACTAACTTTCCTCTTTCATCTAAAAAACATTCCCATTTTCAGTGGTAAGATGGTTGCAGATGAGCTTGGACCCAGTAGCTAATCGAGAATCGGTTCTCACCTCTTGCGTGTCAAACAGGCGTTGAACCTGTAACGGACAATAACTACTAGGATACTTCGTCGAGAACATGACAGCTGCCACCGAGGCAACAAAGGTGTTTAACCTTGATGCCTTATTTGAAAGCAAGCGTGCACGCTTACACAAAGCGAATACCTAGTGGGTCAAGAGAGCCATCGGGATGAAGCTCCGTCAGTCAGTCCTTTTCCGATACGACTGAGGCCTAGCAGGTGGTCATCTGTTCATTACCCCTATCACCCGGTAGCAGAGTCCCGTTCGTAAACGACTTCCCATACTGATGACAGCACAGGTACTAGCTTAAAGCCCAGACACGCGCGTTTCCCCTATGTTCTGTGACTGCTGTGAAAGAATCGTGGGTCCCCCAGCGTTCCCCGTGTGCTTTCTTGTAGGTACTCTGAAGTTGACATTTTAGGCTTTTAACTATGCTAAGTCAGATAACATGTGTATACTACTGGCTTGCCCCAAAAACGAGCCACGTGATAGACGCGCTTGACTAACACGGGCCTAAAGTAGGGCACGGCACACGTTAATGGAGATGAGTACCCAAGACAAATGCCACACATGGAGGGCGGGATTGCGGCGGCGCACAAAGGCGGGGGTTTACGCCACACCAGTCACTTGTGCCTAGGCCACGCATTCGATGACTGATTGGTTCAGATGATGGACTGGTGCCTGGGGAGGGAAGTGAGGTTAACTGCGGGAACTCCAACCCCTATGGCAATGCAACGCATTTCCTCACTATAAACAAACTGATACGCTTTTAAACTATCACGATGCGTTTCAAGTCATGATTTGGATGGCTGCAAACAGACGGTATACATCCAGCCCTTCGAAACGGAAAGTCGGGCTGCAATGGCTCCTTCTACGTGTGGCCTCTATGACATGCCCACTTAACCAGTATCCGTCAAACTCACTCTCTCCCCCACCCTCACAATCAGACCATCATCCGAGCCGGTCAGTTGTCCGATGTGGGAGTGGGCACATTGGCTGACAGGCCGCCGTACCCGTCTTCGCGCGCCACAGCATGACCTGGCGCCTTGAATGCACACACCACGATTCAAAAAACCAGGGGGTAATAAGGAGTCATCGCTGTCTGACTCCCAATCCACTGGTCAGGCACCCGATACACAACGCCTACTATCTAGGCGTGTCACAGGCGATTTGATTCACATGTACCAGGCCTTACTCAAGGGACTCGGACCTCATTCACGTCCGTATGCCATAAAACTCAGTGGCCATTTTATGCAAGCTCTTAAATCACGAATCCCGCCATAACATCCGTGAGATTCCAGGCAAACGGGCCTCCTCTAAGTACAAAACACTGCGTGACCCGTTAGCACGTGAGAACTGCACTTGCCTCGGCAACGGAGAGCCTTAGCGTGTGAGTTTGAAGAGCCTGAAAGACACACGGCAACAGCTTTCCATGAGGGGATAACTGTTTTCACCTTAACTCTTCGTATCAGTGACAGCTTTAGTTGACATAGTGTATTATAGCCACTTTGAGTGATCAAGACAAAGCTCTACTTATGCACTTGTCCGTCTTCGCAGTGCTGTTGTCAAGGGTGCAGTTTTCGCGATGTACGCCGCGATGCCGGACGCTGGTGACATGCATAAAAAGGGCTTATATGAAGAACCTCAGACGAGGGTCAGACAGGTTTCAATGAGTGACGCGTTTGTTATTGTGGGCGATTTGGATGCCAGGGTGGACCTACGAGACGAGTACTCGACTACAACGCATGAGTGAAAAGTGTGTCAATTTCATTTCGCTGAACAGATTGGTAGTTAAGAGCTCAAACATATACTTATCTAACATGGTTACACTCAAAGACAAATTAAATACCGGCTTATCTTATCAGGCTGGGCCAGTCCAGTGCTCAATTCCTGAAAGATGCGCTGTTCAAACACTGACGACGGGAATGACGCTCTGACCATGTTATTTTGAGGACCCCATAACAACTCTGGCTACGAGGGGGAAAACAACGACCTTCAAATAAATACTATAGAGATGTCCTCAAGGATTCTGAAACTACCACAGACTTAGGCCTAGCTGTTTTCATCCTAATTATCTTTCTAAAGCGCACAAAAGCGACCTCAAAGGCGATTTCAGTTAAAACCAACTGTTTAGAACTGAACCAAACGGTCGAAGACGTCTCTCAGAAGGTGCGAGTCACAATAAGTGTCTGCGAAATGATCGGAAAGCTGGCAAAACACGGCTGGCTGATACTACAAAGGTGCCATGTTTTTGCGGTGATCCAAACTTCAGGGAATCACGCTGAATCAAGTGTGTATTTTCTTTTCTAGAGAGCTTGGACAGACGAAAAGTTTTGTGGGACCGTAAAGATCTTCGAACCCTTTAATTTGTTTTTCTCAACAATCGGAAACAACCAAGGTGCCACGATAACAATACCGGCAGACACAATCCTCAGGTGGAGGGTGATTTACGTCCAGTTTTCGGAACTTGCAACTCCGACCTCACCTGAAGCCCAGGTTGAAGATAGTGTGATGTCTGACCGTGACTGCAGCCGTGAACAAAAATCTACGACTTAGATCCACGGAGCGATAAAGAAACTAAAGAACAGAGCGCCGACGAGAACTGCCTTCCAGCGTAAATCTACAAATGCTGTTCGACCGTATTAGCACTACCTGCTGTGCCGAAGTTGGGAAGCGGTGACCATTTCCATAGGTTAGAGCGACGCTTTCGTTACACCCGTCTTAAAGAGAACCAATAAATCACCCCGTAAGAACTGCTCTGGCGTAATTTCTTTCGACATCCTCGCTGTTTTGAACCGCTTCCGCTGGTGCTGCGATGTGCGGACAAGCGAAGATCGGTGCGGTATGCGACCACGGGAACATGCTTTACCCGTTAGCCTAGCTGCTGGATACCCGGCGCGTCCACAGGTGGCGCATAGTGGAGCGGTCTTCAATGAAGGTTAGCTGCGAAGTAAGTAGACTCTCGGGTCTGACAAATAAGCAGTCGCCGACCAGCAACGACAATGCTACCAGGGCGCGGAGGGCTAAGGTCTGGCACGCCGACTGTCTTATAAAATGCCGCAAATCCATACGACGGCACTGTGACATGGCGACCGTGAACCGCCATTAAATAAGTTTGCTTGCCACTGCTGCCTTGTGGTTAGGTTCTTGAGCCAAAGCGCTAGAGGAGACAACCTTGAAAAAAAATCCGAGCGGCTGTTGGGGACCCGCCTGTATTCAAATCCCCAAAAAACCTCATGGACAATGTCCGATTACAGTACTACGATCTATGCTACGGCGTCCGCGGGAACCGACGCGCTCCACAGCACTGGTCCAGTGGTACGGGCTAATAGTATACAAGCTGGAATACTCAACCGGGAACGGAGTCTTGGTATTGGATGCTGGAATGTGCGAGCTTTTCTGGACCCAGGTACCGAAAGTCTGACGGAACGCCGTCTTCATCAGTACCCCGTGGACGTCTGCTGCCCGTCTGAAGTCCCAATCCTCCACTTAGGTTCAAGAGAAATAAAGATCCCGGGAGGCAACTCCCACTTTACCCTGTACCACATCTACTCACGAGACTCGGCTGGCAGACACGGTGTGGCTATTGGCCTCTCGGAACAAGCAAACCGTGCACTACTTGCATGGGAACCAGTCAATTACCGAATGGCTTACGCGTGAATAAAGGGTCACTTTACCAACATCTCTGTCTTCTCTGTGTACGCACCGACATCAGCTGCCGAACAGCGCGATTAAGAGGCCTTCTACTCGCAGCTGCAGGATTCAGTAGATAGGCTACTTCGCCGTGATCTGTTGATTGTTGCGGGGGATTGGAATGGTAGGACTGGACCCGGGGACTCGTCAAACAGTCAACTTATAGGCCGGTTTGGGCTTGGCTCTCGATGCGACAATGGTGAGAGAATGCAGAATTTCGCTAATCAGAACCGACTGTTTGTCACAAACACGTGCTTCCAGCATCGCCACAAACATCTTCTGACTTGGTTTTATAACGACGGTCAGACCGCGAGTCAGATCGACTACATTCCACAACTGGGTTCACGATAGCAGATCGATGCGTGGTGCCGAAACTGGTAACGCTCACGGGTTTGACCATGTTCTCGTTCGCACACGCCTGAAAGTTCACCTCTCATCTGCACCCCAGCCCACAGAGAAGGCAGTGAGCAATGGTCATCACTGAAAACATCCGTCTATGGAGCAGCTGAGAAAATTCTCGGAGTCACGCAGCGGCGTCGCAGTGACTGGATCAGTGGACGAACGCTGCAGTTGTCTGCCCAGACGGTTCGAGTCAGGTCCCACAACGATGCTTCCTTCTGCAAACTCTGGAAGATGACCGCAAAGTCAGATAGGGATGACCGGCAAAAATATTGGTTTGGGATAGCGACGTTCATGGAGCAGGCCTCAAACGTTGGTGAGACTCGCAAACTCTACCGAATTATCCGCCAAGTTAGTGGTAAGCCCTCGACACTAAGTGACTCTGTTCGCGATGTAAATAGTGTCTTTATTGCTGACAACTTGGCCAAGGTCGATCACTTGCGTGAGCCCTCCGAGCACCTTATCAACTTTTATTAAAAACTAATCACACCCTCACTATCCTTTGCATCCGAGTTTCGTCCCTCCCCAGTTTTCGGTTGGCCTATCCATAAACGCTGGGAAGACCAAATTGTTTTCGAGGTGCATACCTGACCAGGCGAAAGCACCCCTTTGGATTAATGGCTGTCAGTAGGCAGTAGAAAGTTTCAAATACTTCAGGGCGAGGATGTTGCCGAATCGACAGAGTAAGGACGACATTGTCTCCCGAATCGATGCTGCTAGCCGGTTTTTTTCGATCCTTCGAAAGTGCCTATGGACCCGAGGCGACCTCTCTGTCGCCAGGAAGATCCGCGTATACCGTGCATCCGTCCGGCCGGTCCTCCCCTACGATTGTGAAAGCTGGGCTGTGTGCGTGGAAGATGAGCGAAGACTTGAGATATTTGATCGTCGTTGTCTGAGGGGCATCCTTCAAGTGAAGTACACAGACTACGTCTTAAACGAGGCAGTCCGCACTCGCTGCAACAATATAGCTAGGATATCGCAGGTCACCCAAGAAAGACGACTGAGGTGGTTTGAGCAAGTTCTCCATCGCCCACCTCACGATCTGAGTTCTACTACTCTCGATCCTGCGCCGCTACCCCCTTGGAGGCATCGAAGAGGTCAACTTAAAACCTAGCTCGACACGGTCCGGCAAGACATGGAGGCGGTGCTTGAACCTTCGGTATTCGGAGTCCGTCGCTGGAGAAACGAATAGGTTGAGCTATCCAGGTCTGCTGCCGCGAATCGTCATGCATGGAGAGGTACAATACGTGACATCATCGAGGCCGCCTAGATCAGACATGGTCACAGCCGTAACAAGTACAAGTACAATTACGACCCCCAGCGGTGATAGCGTGGCAACTACGCCCTACAAATACGGCACTACCCGTCCTTTTATCACCATTATTTGCTACTGGCTCTGATGATGAGTACGAATGAGAATCCAAAACTTCGGGCCAATATATTTCATGTTCCAGTGATCACATCTTCTCCTCCTAAACTGCTTCTCGAAACTCATCTTGGTGCTTCTAGCAGTTATTTGCGTCTGCAGCAATAAAGCAGTTGGACTTTCAACAGGCGAGGCAGGCCAAGAAGTAAGCCTATGACAGACGACGCAGCAGCACAATTGGTAGGAAGCAGCATGGATCCAGGTTTTGTAATTGTCAAATCGTAAGCAGCCTTTGTCCTACCCCAGACGCCGCACATGTGGGCAACTCAGTGTGGTCTATTCGTTGTCTGGAGTTCCACTGCCTGACTAATTGGTCGCAGTGATAGCAGATAACATCGGAGGTCATTCTGCCTTGGGACACAATCTCCAGCCCCACCACCAGCCGCACCGCGGCTAGTAGCAGTAAAGGCATATTACCAATACCGAAAAATACAAGGGAGACTGGAATGGCCAATTCTGGCTCATTAGCCGTCCTCAGCCAGTCATCCCTAACCTCAGGTGGTGCACCACCCGAGGCTCGAACCCGCGACCTGTCGACCAGAAGTCCAACGCCCTAACCATTGAGCTTCGGGTGGGACACGACCTGGGGATGGGTATGACTGGCTGATAACGGCTAATGAGCCAGAAATAGCCATTCAAGTGTCCCTTGTCTTTGTCGGCAATGTTCGTCTGCTTTACAACTGTTCCGCAGTGAAGATCATGTCAACTGTTTAACAATGATTTCAGGATTTGCAGCGCGTTGTTGGAGGAATTCCAGAGTCTAGGTTGGGGATTCAGCCACCTTATTGGTAAAAGAATGAGGAGGAAGATAAAGATGGTTCAATTATTATAGCATACTTTTGTTTTTAGAGGTGTAATGTGGGGGGTATTTTGAAGTCCACTGCGTTTGTGTATTTCCGCTAAAAATGAGTCAAAACCCCGGGCTTTTGCAGGCGAAACATGTTTCGTTGCTTATATCGTTTTCTATATAGAGATAAATGAAAAAAAACCTTGGTTTTCACCGGAGAAACTCTGGAGATGGCTTCCTTACGATGTGAACTTGGGCGGTCGAATAAATACCAACAGCGTCTAGTCCATCGTTCCAGGATCTGCAATTTTTTCAACAACAGTGATGTGGATAACATTCACATTTTCGACATTGCATTGCTTCGAAATGGTGCTCATTTTGTTGAGGATGTCTAGGGAGCCATCAACCGGGTGTTGGGCCTAAATTCGTTAGTGATTTTTTTCTTTCAAGGCCATCTAGGTGGTTGGAGTTGAAGACTCATTTGCGAGTAGACCAGATGATTGTCTGTCCGGGAGCTGACACAACATGAGGCCTTTGGCACCGGCACAGCTCACAGATCACGCCTCCTGGCGTGTACATAATCCAGCAGTTGTCAGCGCAACCGACGAAGTGCAGTAATAGTCTTATTACGGCTGGGAAGGTGGTGTTGGTGAAGAGGTTGTGTTTTGAGTAAGTTTTAGCTCGCTTATGCAAGCACGTGATCCACGATGAACAAACTCCATCCCCCTAGGCGGCGTAGCTTTTGCTTTCTCGTACCGATAATAATCCGTTCATCTTCAGTACAAACACTAGGCCATGCAGATCTTCCATTGCCTCGTCATCCAAGGAAGGAGGGAAGGGGCGGGGGGGCAAACGCTGACGGCAGTTGACATTTTCTCCCCTTGAGGAGGGGTGTTCAGGATAAACGATCGTTTATTCCACGTGGCAGGAAAAAAAAATGATATGCTGCTCCTAATTCGTTCACTAGTCCCTCTTTTGAGAAACCTATGTTGTTGGGGGTAACAGTTTCCACCTCACAAAGAGCCATTTCGGAGGCTATGAGAGCTGTCCTCCCAGAAAGGTCGACAATCCAGTTCGAGCAGGACCAGTTTGACTGAAGGAGTGAGGGCGGAGTGCGCATTGCTTCTGGTTGTTTTACTTCGACTGCAAGCACCGTGTTCAGGAGCCATCGTCAACTATTTAAAGACATAGGCCAGCAGTTCGTAGAGTACAGGCTCTAGTCCTTTTTAACGTGAAGCAGCCGACGATGCCTCACTGAACAAGGTCCCACAATCGGAAGATCGTTGCTGACGCGGTCTAACGCTTCCGTTTGACGTTTGTTTTGATCGGCAAACATGTGCGTTATCTGTCCCGCAGCAAACACAGCTGCCTCCGTCCTAACGCACGAATCCGACTTCACACGCTGCTTTACCGGGCGGGGAAGCCCGCTGCTTACTTCGAAAAGACAGCGGTATCAGCCGGCTACCAGTTAGACCTTCACACGCTCTAGGCTTAACCGATTTTTTACAGACTAAAGAAATTTGGTCACCGCGCTTTAGTCCCAATTGCCGGGGTCAGCTGACCCGAGAGAACCAAATTTCTGCCCAAAACAGCAGCGCGCGCTAGAAATCGGTGTTATCGACTGCTCAAAAAATCATCCAAGGACAAAACTAATAAACTAGACAAGAGAACCAATGAAAAAAATCGACTTTACGGTCGGAAAAGGCAGTGAACGACCAGGGAAACTATCGTTCAGCCAAGCAGCTACCTGAAGGGAGTGAGGATACCTCATCGTACCAGCAGAAGGAGGGTGGACGTTCTGTGGTTGATATGTCCGTCTGATGCTTGAGGGTTTCGGGTAGTCCGCAAAGTTTCCAGATGGCGATCTTGAGCAGACCCAGTTCCTCTGCGGACAGAGGCGGCGTTGGCAAAAGAAAGTTGTTCAGATTCACACCCAAAATACGCGGACAGAATGGCAGGGGGAGACAGGGTGGAAGGCCGATGTAGACTCCCGGGCCTGTTGTTGAGACCCACAGGGACAGCCAGGCAAGAAGATGGCGGAAGGAGCTACTGGAGGCGAACCACGCTTGAGACTGAGTACAAGGGTGAGCAAAGTGAAGGAGGAAGACGTGCGGTGGATCGAGAGGAGTGGAGAGGAAACAAGAATCACAGAGCCCGGATGCCACCGAAAGGTGGCTGAATGGACCGCACGTTACCGCTGTGATATTCGGGTCAACGTCCGGTGCGCAGCATATTGGAAGCTGGAAAGTGTACAGGAACAAGTGCAAAAATGACTAAGGTTGACGATGTAGATGGGTGCATGAATATGAACGGACTGGAAGACAGAAATGTCCATTAGAGAATAGTCTGACGTAAAATGAAGATAGAAAACACATGGCGGTAGGGATACCTCACATGGCCGCTAAAACAGGCCACGGGAAGAGGACCCGCTTGAAAAAGGTGGCTTGAAGGTAAATTTCAGGAAGGGTAAATATAACCGTGTCTTAACGCTAGCACTAACCCTAAGATAAAACTAAACAATTTAACACGATAATAACCTTTACCCTTAGTCTAATCGTGACCCTTAAGCACAACCCTCACCTTAATTCTAAACATAATTTCCTTAGAATTTAGCGCAAAGCCACATGCATTGTAGGCGGTCCCTTTTCAAATGTCCTGTTGATGCGCCCATATTGCTTTGAGAACTTCCGGGTTCTTTAGATTCAAAGCAAATAGAATGCGGTAGTGCACAATACAAAATGTAGGTTTAATTGCATTATTCACACCTCAAATTCTTCGTGACACCATCCAGTTCGAGCAGAATAGTTCTCATTGACCTGAAAATCGTGTTCTGCAAAGGGTAACTGCGAGACAGGAATTAAAACGAGCTAAATTCGAATGAAAAAAATGCAGTCACAACAAACCTCGGTAGCATAATATATCCCAAGAGTTTACCAACATGGGCTGACCGTAATTCTTATGAGCTCTTGTATTGTTTAATGCGCAAATTATGTTGACTCATCGCACAGGCAACAATAAGGCCACTTTCAAAGCGGAATATTGCGAACGCTGTCCACGGCGGCTAAAGCAGCTGAAATCAAACGTTAGGTTGCAATTCCGATATGAGCAAACTTAAAATGGCATCCGGCTGCACCAAGTCTTCAGTGAACTACAATTGATTGCAATCTTGGTGTGAGTGTTAAGGGGGCCAGGCCATGCTGTGGCACGTGCAGACGGGTTCGCTGGCTGTGTCAGCCACTGCGCCCACTACCGCATCAGAAAACTGACCGGCTCGGACGGTGGTCTGATTTTGGGGGGCGGGAGAGAGTGAGGTCAACAGCTCAGCGCATTTTACTCACTATAAACAATCTGACGCGCTTGAAACTATCACGGTGCGCTAAAAGCCGTGTCTTGGAAGGTTGCCAACTGATGGGATAACTCGGACCGTGTGGTCAGCTGAATGTGTGTTTTGTGTGGAGTGGCTGACTGGCGGACTGAGAGTCAGGCTGCAATGGCTCCTTCTTAATGTGACCTTTCTGGCACTCCCACTCAGTTGGGATCTAAGGCGCCCCTCCTTGTGTTGTTCTATCCTTGTTTGGTGTTGGGCCACAGTGCGTAGACCTGCACCCTCTCCCATCTCCAATCTTCTTGACTCTGTCTTGACACCGTGTCCAGGTGGGGGAGTGGAACAGAGTCACGTAGATGTAGTAGAAGTCCACTCTCACTATAATCCAGTGCAAGTCACCGTCACTGCACCACCCTGCTGTGCTGCATACGGTGGACCCCGTCGAAAACGATGATCGAACAGTCACAATTGATTGCTAAGGCTAAAAATTATTAGAATATGGAAGTTTTTAAGCCCTGCTAACACCTCTCAGTTTCCTTTCACTTTTAATTGTACCGGCTTGATGATAAATTACCGAAAACATATTACACATCCCAATACTCATCACCTGTTACCCCCACCACCGCCGCCGCCGTGGGATCCGAGCCAGGTGTGGTGGTACGCCCAGGGGCGGCTCCGGCTGCGCGAGCCACCTGTGCCATCTACCATCTCCGGTCTTCTTGACTCTGTCATGACACCGAGCTCAGGTGGGGGAGGAGGAGAGAGTGTGGTAGATGCAGCGTAAGTCTACTATCAATTTAAACTAAATAACGCGCAAGTCACCGTCCCTGCACCACCCTTCCATGGAGCATACGGTGGACATCGTCAGACTACGACGGTCAAACTGTCGTGTGTGAGAGAGAGAGATTGAGAGAGGCCGATCTACCCCCTAACTAGCGCATACATTCTACGCTTAAATTTGTGGCTTGAAAAGCTCCCGAGTGGTGTGGTAACCTCGTCTCTTCCGAATTGAGAGACGGAGCGCAACGTAAACTTCAAAACTGCATTCTCGAAGCATCCGCGTCTGATGAGGTCTTGCTCGTGGACTTGTAGAGGCCTGAGCGAATTTCAAGCGCCTGTGTGGACACAAACACAGCCAATCGGCTTGAACTTGTTCTTAAACTAGAAGGCGGTGGGTGTGGATAGATAGTAGGGCAGACGCTACGAAAGTCCGTACTGCGCTCTTAGGACAGTGGCAGCCCTCATCTACCGCAAAAACAGCCTGTACATCCAAAACCACTGCGCATACAGAGAACAAAGTATAGGAAAGTGTTCATGGATAAAACAGGACTGCTAACACATTGGTGATCATAACCGCTGAAAACCCCGGAAGAATTTGAAACAGACCATGGGTTGTCTGGATATCGCAAACTCGAAAAAGTATCACATTGGTTAGAGCTATACCTGATGCCACTTCACGTTCAGAGTAATTTTCGAAAGGAAAACCTACACCGAAACCCCGGTTGTTACGAGCAGGTTCATGGATAAAACAAAAGCTTGAGTTGGAGACCCTCCTCTATAAAGAGAATCAGGCTAACCCAGTGCTAACCTTCACTTTGGAAAAAGAGAAATGAGAATGCCTCCCCTTTCTGGACGCCTCACTTAACAAAACGCTTGATGGAGCAATTCATATAAGTGTATTTCGTAAGCCAACACTGACAGGTCAATGCATAAATTTTTACAATTTTTTATCATTTAGTCAGAAACGAAGCCAAGTCCGCTGCCTCACCAATTGAGCTAGGATAATATGTACTCCTGATACACTGGAGAATGAACTCGCTTTTATAGAAAACTCTGCGAGAAAACAGATTTCCCGAAACGTTTATCAATAAATATATAGAGGAACGTCCCCCAAAATCGGACTGGCCGACGGCTGAAAAGAAGGGTTTATTTATTAAATTGCCTTTTGGAGGGAATCCGGCGAGCGAAATTCTTCATCGTTGCTATCGTGCGCAGGTACCCAACCACCAAGACTAGTGTTCTCAAACACTCAACTTCTTCGCCAAGGATAGACTGCCTTTTTAGACCTCTTCAATTTGGATTTACGCCTTTACTTGGATCCTGTGGGGCAGGTTATATTGGTCGAACAACCAGGCGCCTATCCAAGCGGATGCGCGAGCACCATCCTGCTCAACTAAATCAAGGCATAGTAAAGTTTATCTCTAGTGCAATTGTGGGTCACTGGGTTGACAGCGGTCACGGGATAGACGTCAACCAAGCATTCCCTGTCATCTATAAAGTGCCGACGAAACACTCCGAGTTCCTGCGTCAGCGGATACTTGCGACGGCTTGGCCGAAGACGAACGCAGCATGCCTGTTCACACCTACCGCGTCGCACTACAGCGACGAAGCAGAAACCTAGCTAATGGTCGGACACCTCCTTCCCTCTCTCTCCCCTGACTTACGGCAAGGCTGATTAGCGAAGTGAACTTTCACCAGTTTCACTAACTACCCTCAAGCTCTAGTGACCTGCAGTTTGTGCTATCAAGAGTGAATGAGGTCGCTACTTCGATCAGTTTAGTGATAAACGCTGGGAATACTAAAGTGTTTTCGAGTTGCATCCCTGGCGAGGAGAAGACACACCTCGGTATGCATGGCTGTCGACTTGAAGAAGTGGACAATTTTCAATATCTCGGAGTGGGACTTCTGCCCAATGAGACGAAATTGTCTCAGAAAGGGAAGATCTTTAGAAAGTGCTTACGGACCTTAAGAGACACCCCCACCGCCACCAAGATACGTGCATACCGTGCACCCGTCCGGTCAGTCCTCCTCTACGATTGTGAATACTGGACTTTGTATGTGACAGGTGAGCAAAGACCGGGTGTAATTCCCCACCGCTGCCTAAGGACCACGCCACCTTCGTCTCAAATGAGACACTCCACACTCACTGCAACAACATCACGAGGATATATCAGGCCGTCCAAAACAGGCAACTAAGATAGTTTGGTAACATTCTCCGTCGTCCGTCGCAGTTATACTACCCTCGATCCGGCGCCATTGCCTACCATTGGTAAAATATAGTCAGGAGCGTGGGGATGTCACAGAGTTGTGGAGAGAGACAGAGAGTGTCTCATAAGTTGGAAGCTTACTATGTTCGTTGAACAAAGCCGATTCAAGAAGTGTGTTCCTCCCCGGACCACAGATTTTCAGCCAACGAAAAGCAGATAGATTGGGGAAGTCAGCGAATGATTACCCAGGTATGTTTCACTCCTCAATACCTCTAACAGACGAAAATGCTACTTCGGCCATGAAAAAAAACTGCGGTTCGACACGGAACTGGATACCTCCTCCCCCCGTATGACAGGTGACATTGTTCTAAATACCAGGGCGGTAAATATTGTCGTGTTCCAACCCTAAACCTAACCAAACCGCTCTTGGAATTCAGCGCAAGGTCATCTTTGATATGAAGGGACGCCTATTCTAGTGTCCTACGAAAAAGGAAATGTGAAAACGGAAACAATACCTGAATAATGGCCGCAGGAAACGCTTGCTATCAGAACCGAAGTCAATGTAGATATCTGCGAGGTAAGCCACAGTGAAAGCGACACATGTCAACTTCCTAGTTCGGAACGCTCGTTCGCAATATAAAAACTGAGAAGACGGAGGCTGCAGCCATTTCGGGTTTATTCCAGCAGTCTCCAACTCTACGCACTCCAAAGTAGAAACAAGAGGTTACAAGCACCATACATACAAACAAGCGCCTCATGGTTTTTTTTTATTCTGCCAATAAAACAAACCAAAAAGGGACTGATCAGCCCAAAAAATCTATCCTAGTCTACACTGCTGGTATAGGTTAGCGATAGAGGAGAGAGAGAGAGAGAGAGAGAGAGAGAGAGAGAGAGAGAGAGAGAGAGAGAGACGGGCGTATCTTGGTGATCGCAAGGCTACCTATGCTAAGTAGTCGGGGCGTTCATATTCCCGTGTGCTGATTAGGCGGCCATTCAAGTCATCCTTACCGATTACTTAGTGAGGGTTGCAACATTTTTAGCATGCTACATAATTTTGATATGATTCAGTAATACCTGAGTTGCCTCTTTGAGTGAACATCTATCCAACAGCCTGCAAAAATTGCACACGCTTGACTGCTTGAGTAGCATACATTACTTGCCTTGCTTTCAGGTGCCCTTATAAATCGAAGCATATTTTTAGGAAATAATGCATCAAACTACAATTTTGCAACTTATTCTCTAATACCACGTCGTTTTAAGTTTTATACTCAGCAACAGTATCTTTCAGTAGAAAATTGTGTTTGTCTTTTCAAATAGCACCGTATTTATCAGTTCACTAATGTTTCGTCTGAATTACACACCGTGTTCCATATCGACTGTAAAATTTTATGGACCGTCTCTGGCACAGTAATAATATTAAGGAATTATGATTTCCCTGAATAAAAATTTTATAGTTCAGAAACCCGAAATACTAACGAAACGACAGATCGGGTCCAACAATATTCGGAAATTATGCGAACGGAAGATATTCATTCTTTGCACGGGAACTTACCAGAGGATGAACTATTTTACCAAACGTCTGCATTTAAGGATATTTTGAAATTGGTTTCGACAAAATATGGTTCGATATGTTAGGGTATCAGTAGCCAATAGAGCAAAATTCTTACTATTTAAGTAGTAATTTCTTAGCAAGTGTGAACTTTGCATGCGGCCGGAGGGACCTGAATGATCAAGCTATCTTGGGATTATGGTGCGTGCTACTCAAAACTACCTAAGTCCTCCATTCTAGCCGCGATATCGTTTTAGGCCTATAATCGACCGTAGTCACTAAAACTGTCCACATCACAACCAATTTAAAGCATTTTTCTCGATCTGAAGTTAACTAGGATCCACCGAGTTAAACTGTATGACCGTCCATTTGCCGTTCAAACAATTTAATCTTCTCTAACGCCCCTGTCCACCATTGCTTGCAATCCCATCAATAGTTTTTTGACAAACTCAGACCTGGGAGTGGGAGGAGAGAGAGAGAGAGAGAGAGAGAGAGAGAGAGAGAGAGAGAGAGAGAGAGAGAGAGAGAGAGAGAGAGAGAGAGAGAGAGAGAGAGAGAGAGGAGACAAACAGATTCTTGATACCTTTTAAAATATGAGAAAATAACTCGTATATTTACAGAAGCCTGCAACCAGTAAGTTGTTGGAAGTGTTTGCAAATGGTCACCATGTTGGTGGGCTTTTAGGGCAGTTGGTACTCAACCGTCAACGAATGCTTGTACAATCCCTTCCCCCCTAAAGAACACAATGGATACGTATGTGCGAAACGGTGGCAGTAGGGGTGGGACAGGTTAAAGGACAAAGGGTGCAGTAAGGCTTTAGCAATGAAAAGTAATTTACATACCCACCGTAATTGATCAAGTGAACTGTTTTTTTTAACAGCCAATTAGAACGTAATACACTTCTACCTACACGCCAACCCAACCCTATCCATTGTGTTTTCTGGAGTTAGCATTCGTGCCTGGGTTCGAGGGCGGGGTTACTGAAGCAGTCCCCTCAAGTTCCCATAAAAAGTACAATTATTGGCCAAGTAGAAACAGCGAATTAGCCAGCAGCTCACCGACTTGATAATGGCGGCCACAGGCGACAAGTTCAGTGCGTTAGAAAGTGATGTCTTAGCGACCTCCAAAGAGCCAAAGAGTATGTTCGGGTTTGGAAGCACAAAAAGCCCGCAAACGAGACCCATGGACTTGAGCAGTGTGTTTTGGCCCTTGGGCAATGCAAAAACCGCAGCAGTAACAGCATTACCCCATAGGGGGGCAAGAAGGACGGCCTGGATGGGGGTGGGTGCGTCACGGCGCTTGACGTCCTTGCGTAAAATGATTTTGCAGAAGAATAGTGGAAGGCCGGTCGAGGTCTCATGCAGATTGAATTCCTGGGGCACCTCTGCTCTTTAAGTAGGAAAAATAATTAAGCTTCAAACCGCTTTGGAAATCATCAGAAGAATATAAAAGGCAGGAGGTAGACACAGCTAATGAATATAACAACAGGACATGGGTATGTATAGCACAGGCTTCAATCCAGTTTCCCTATAAGAAGTTTCTCAAGAAGAAGAGCACGTCACACAATACACCCGACAGTTATGCCATTCAGGGCCTCACGTAGCAAAGGACTGTTTAACCAAGCATTCCAGGGACGCCCGAAAGCTGAAGACGAGATGCAAGACCTCCTTACAGTCATAGCATACATTAGGATAATCCAGGGGTATTTGTGCTACCACACAAAAATAAAATGTATGTTACTAGGCGCTGGCATGCCGTCGACTTCCAGAATTCTCCCAGGGTGCTCTGCCTCCGAGCTATTGTGACCATGGTTACAAGCTGCGCACAGTAATTGAAATTATCTTCCGGAGTCACAGGCCGCCGACCCTGACGACTTCAGTAAGGTGGCACAGCCGACAGAAGCGATCTCAAGGGTGGGGTACGAGACACGAATTCTTAAGGTCAGCGGCTAGGTTTCAACTCGCAGCAACTATGGTGGTAGTGATCTGTTTTACGAACGCTAGAAAACAGTTTCAGTTGATAAAGACGTTCTTGGTTTACCCTAACAACGATATTAACGTAATATTGACGAAGGGCAACGACAAAAATTAATTTATTGATAGGAAGGCATATGCTAGGAAGAGAAGAAGGGGTACGGCAAAAGTACAACTTACTGGAGGGCACTCAGAAGAAGAGATTCCTGCTGACACTGTTTGACCCAAGTGAGGAACTGCTGACCCAAATCCGAAGGCGAACCGCTCTTCCATTGCCCTGGTCTCTCATCCCCGAAAGCCTGCATACTGAGTCGGGGCATTTCAACACTACTACGCATTCGCACGCAAATAACGCTGAATACGGGCAGGGCCAACCTTCGACCGAACACGTTGGAGGGTGCTGGCCGATTCAATTGGACGCAAGTGACGAGCCATTCACTGCCGCTAGAAGTAAATATTCGTAGAACAAGTGTTTATGAAGGGAGAACGGATAGCAGTGGAAGCGCAGGCTCACGAAACCACAGGCCGTGACAAGAGTCCTGGTCATATGGTAGTGGAGTTACCAGAGGTAGATATGTATACGACATTCCCTTTTGGACTGATGAGAGAAGGCAGAGATCGCGTAGCAAAGAGCAACCAATAATTCAAACATGTTTAAAGAAAAAAAAACAGAGAGAGGGATGACCGTCCAGGCCTGAGGTAAAGGCATGATTGACTGATGGTCATAAATGAGCCCAAAGTGATCCCTCCAACCTACACCGTCTTAACTGCGGAAATTCCTGGACTACAGATCATTCTTCACAATGTACTTGTGGGTGAGATTTCTACCCCGGAGCCTTAGGGTTACTACTGGGAGCTTAGATCTCCGTCGTGATCAGGTCAAGTCGGAAAACGCCAGCCCTTTGAATACCGCAGATTGCGGCATTAGAGAATAATTACCTGGTGCAAAAGGTCCTTAACCATACACAAAACGAACCGGGATTGATGCCAGTTAACACCATCTGTGCTTGGGTTATGGCTGAATGGTGCTGACAAATAAACCACAAATTTCCATTCCGGACTCGCTTTGCCTTGCCAGTATGGCGTTCGATTAGAGACCGGCAACAGGAAGTTTGCACATTCTAACGGGTATTTGCCCTATTTGTATCAATTCGAAGTCGCAAAAGGAACTGTGTAGGTAGCTAGTTCGCTTAAACTTGATAGCTCGGTTGAAAAGCCTAAACATGTCAACAAATGGAAGAAAATTGCTTTTGCGGCGCATTCGTGCAAAATCAGGCACCAAACACGGCAGAGATCAGCCGCCAGGTCTTGAAATCCGAGGATCAATAGCAAGGCATAAATGGCAGCACGGACGACTGTGGGTCAGTAAACTTGAACCGGCAGTGATGCGGAAGTATGTTCATTACAAGACTAGATGAGAGTCGTGTGTTCGCCCTCAAGAGTTCCCGGGTAACCGGATGCAATGAAAACGAAACACCACAGGACAATAATGAATCCCGGTAGTCGAACGCCAAGGCAATCGCTGAACCAAGCAATCTAGGCCTACGAAGAGGTTTGACACACGTTCAGTAGCAGGAAATGAAAGGTTAGAGCGCAGTAACAGAGACTTTTATAAGATTCTTATCTTTCGATTTGTGCTTTGACCAAGGGCGCGTTTTAGCGTAAATGCGAAGCGTCGGATGAAAAAACAAGAGCGAGAGAGAGAGAGAGGAGAGAGAAAAAGAAAGAGAGGAATACACATACAGCGTAGAACACACTACCCCCCTCCCCCCCCCCCCCCCCCCACAGCCCAGATAGCAAATAACATTCCTCGAATAAATATGACGTACACCTGCCATCGCTGTCTTGTGAGCAAGTTTCTAAGCTCTTGATATCACAGCGCACAGGATACCGCCATTAATCCTCAGTGAAAGTGGAAACCACACCGCTATTTGCAATATCTAAGTAAGAACCCAATTTTTTGATACTCAGGATGGATCTTCTAGTCATCCGAGATCTTAAAGCAAATTCAGACAAGGTAATAACTTACGTTCTAAGAAAGAAGTTCGTAATGCTGCGCACAATGTGCTCTTGAGCCAGAGTAATCAGAATATATTTCCCGAATAAGCAGATTGTTGATGTTATCTGTTCAAAGTATGTTTTTATCTGTTCTTCCGAGCTGCCACCACTGTGAAGGGCATCCAGAGTGCCCTTGTCAATGAGGCAATTGAAATGCGGCAGTTCGAAGCCCTTGCCTTGTAGTTCAGATACCAGAGAAAACGCATCCAGTCTCTCGAAGGAAAGGCCGGGACGCGTTGTTTGATCAGCGTAAAGGCGACGAGCCTCATTAATTGCCGTCTCACTGACAAAAATAAAGATAAAGAAGAGCGAACTGTCACCGGCGCTAAGCTCGTCACTTACCTCGTGTCAATGCCAAGGTAACTTTCACATCCTAGCTTATCATAAATTTGACAGCATAATTCGGAGTTGCCACAACCAATTTCTAGGATCTTATCAGTGGGTCTGATATTTGCGGAAAACGCAGTGAACAGTGACTCAAAATCGCCATACCTTTGGGAAGAGCTCAGTTTTAAAACCAGAATACCATTCGAAGGCACAGCTAAGGCGTGAGAAAAAGTGTTCCCAGTAGGACTTGCTGCCGAAGTCTGCTAACTGTGTAGGTAATAGTGATGCCATGATCCTGAAAAAGAACATAGCTGCTAATAAAATCAAGATCGAAAACCAAAAAATGGCAAAACGTAAAAATTAAAAAACCACATGGTTTTTGGACTCGAATGTGCATCAAAATTGTTCTCATATCAATTATTAACTTTTAGTATCCTTATCGTATCTTTCTGGGCAGTGTCTCCGTACCATACAAAGGCAAGTCTCCACAATGGGAGCTTGACGGGCGCTGCCATGAGGAAGCGGTAAACTCCCTTTCTACTATTTCACTTCAGAGCTGACAAGGAATTCGGACACACACATTCCCTGCGAAAGTAATGCGCGACTTACGACAAGGATCAGTGGGAGTTAAGAGACATAGCCTCCTCGTCGAAGGCAGGCTTCTCAAATGCATGTAATTCCGACAAATCGGACATAAGGAGGAGGAGGAGAAGAAGAAGAAGAAGAAAAAAAAAATAGCACATCCAAACGCTGTTAGTTGGCAAAACCTCACGTCACGATGGCAAGGCACCATGTTCAAATGCAAAGTACAAATTACTTACTCGCACTTGGTACGGCTGAGATCATGCCCGATCTAGCCAGCCTCAATAATGTCCCGAATCATTCCTTCCCACGCATGACGATCCGCAGCAGCAGATCTGGACAGGTCAACCCATTCTCTTAGCCAAAGACACACAGTGAAGGTCCAAGAACCACATCCACACTGAGCCAGCTTCCGGGTGCAAACTCAATAACGTCAGCTTCGTGTAAAGCCTTCCCTAAAATTCAGTCAGTGGCCTACTTGAACCGAATGAGTGACAGGACTACAACCTTGTCGCACGTTAGACCGATGATCGAATGGTAGGGAAATATGGTTATAAATCACAACGCGCGCAGTGGTGGAGCGGTAATAGGCCTTGATCATGACGTGCAATGGGCGGAATCGAACGCCATGCCAAAGTCAAAGAAACAGATGGCCTTGTTGGTTACTATGGTGGAGTTCAATGATGCGCCTCAAGGTGAATATCTTGTCCACACGTCCACACCCAGTACGGAATCCGGCTTGGTTAGGCCTCGTCCCCGATTCAAGCACAGCCTGGACTCGCCCGAGAAGGACAATGACTAAGATATTCGCAGTAATGTCGATGAGGCTTATGCCACGATAGTTCTTGCATCTCGTCTTACCTCCATTCTTGAGAACCGGTACAAGGATGCATGAGCTCTAGTCATCAGGAACGACTACGTATCTTCACGCTTGTTCCAACACTTCACGGAGCCAGGACGCCAGGGTGTTGATACAAAACTTTGCGCTATATTTCGGAGTTGGCGGAAGGACTCATCATTACGGGACCTAGCTCGAACCGTCTGAGCAGAAAACTGCAGTTCTTCCACTGATCCAGTAACTGCGGCGGTGCTGGGTATATTCAATAACTGTTCTGGTTGTCCCAATTACTGATGCTTCGAGTTGCGACAACTTGTAACTGCCTTCTCCGTCAGCTCGGGTTGTAAAACAGTACCAGATTTCTCGGCTCGGGACCTCAACATTGCTGGGTTGGCGGCTTTTTGTGACATTGAGGCGTCTAGTAAGTGGCATTTTAGACACGGTCGAGAGTTGAAGTTGCACGCGTGTACGAACAAGAACATAATCCGAGCCATAGGCGTATCCAGTCTCGGCACCACATATTGATCTGCTATAGTGAATCCAGCTACGGTAACTTTCACTGACTAGAATGCAGTCAATCTGATTGGACGTATGACCGTTGTTCGAATACCAGGCCAGCAGATGTTGGCTACGACGTTGGAAGCACATGTTGGTGACAGACAGTTAGTTATCATCAGTAAAGTTCGTCTATCTCTCCACTATCACACCGACAACCAAGCCCAATGCGGTCAATATCCCTGATAACATTTACTAGCTTCTTTCATGCTTGTGCAAGGGATATGAAAAATTGGGACGTCTTTCGGTAAAAGTTCTGTCTAGAGTGCATATGTATGTCTTTGGACGAAATCCTCTAACAAGCAGGTCAACCAACACGGCCAGTCATGCAGTCCCTCCACACCCTTCAGGAGCCGTTTCGCAGGTCACAGTAACAGGCAATTTCCTGCATCATCAATCTGCAGTGGCTGCGATTCCGACACATGCAGCGGTTGAAACATCTGAGCTACTAAAAATCGATGCAATGGCACTACTCGCGCGGTCGCCGGCGTGGCCCCTGCAAGTGCTAGCGCGCGTAGGTTTGGGCAAGGACTGACAGCGACGAAACAACGCACCTTGGAGGATTTGCAGATTTGCCGGGTGTAGCGTTCGGTAGAGTGCACTCTGACACGAGAGAAGAGGGTTGGGGGGGTGACCTCGGCAAGAACGGTGCGCGTAGTCGGTGTGCACGCAGTCTGTGCGCGTGTAAGTGCAATCGCACTGTACTGGACAGTATTAGACCGTTCCAGGCTGCGACAACAATCAGCAGACCGCGGCAGTACATATTTCTTACTATCCTCCACGAGCCCACAACTGACGGACCTTATGCGGGCAATAAGTATAGGCTGTCCACTCTAGCGTACACTATAGTGCTTACTGAGGTTTTACAAATATAGGTTATTTAGTTTTGCGTTAGAACGGTAATAAGAATAATAATTAATTATCACGTGAGCTATATTAGGAAGATTAAAAAATCGGAAGAAGAGCTCAATTGGTTACTCTAATTAGGATTATTATGAAATATTGCTGTTAGAACAGCAAACCAGTAGAATTTCGATCAGGTAACTTATTTAAACGCCCGAATACTATTGGTTGTTGTTATCATTTGACTTCTCTGTGTGAATAAATGACCACGCTGTGATTATGAACCGCACAGGACGGTGAGAGACTGGCGGGATGTTTAAAAATTTGACTTTCGTTTTCGTTTTCCCTTTCGATCTCTATCTCAGCGACCGTGGCGGTAGTCGAGTCCCCGCAGTTCCGTGACCTACACCTCTCGAAGGATCAATCGTCTGACGAAACACCCTTCTCTCTGTAAAACCTTTCGCTCTGGTGAAGTCAAACCCTTGTATCTTCTATCGCTATTTAATCTTTCCTCAGACTCCGTTTAATATTAATAGTTTTTATCGTTCCATCGGTTACGTTCCCTTGTGGATAAACGAACATCTGTCCTCTACATTATCTGTCTTTTCATACCTCGATATGAGTGAATCACTCCAGCAAGAAAAATCCAAAATGGATGAATCCCTTACTGAGCCGGCCCTTTTAGACTGTGGATCTTCATCCCCCGTATCTACGTCTGATATTGAAGGAACAAGCCGACGTCCTGCCGACGGAAAGAAGAAGGACGTTATATTGGTGGCAGCCGGTGTCAACCCGTACTCACTTCTTTTACAGCCCCAGATGTCCCAAACTCAGAACCCCCCTACAACTATGACAGACAACCACTCTGACCCGCTTCTAGCCCTTGATGCTTACCAACCGGGCCAAAACCTTCAGGACTGGCTGATTGAACTCTCCTTATTCCTCGCCGACGTCCCTCAAACCAACCACACTCGTTATATGCTAAAATTCCTCTCCCCTTCAACCCGCAAACTTGCCCTTACTGCAGGAATTAACATTAACACCCCATTTCCTACGGCAACTGCTCTGCTGTCCACCCTCTTCGACGATCAGTTAAGTCCGGGTACCGCCAATCAATGTTTTGCTAACCTCCGCCAGACGCCAAACCAATCGGTAGACGACTTCGCCCGAGAACTCGGTCGTTTAGCATCCCTCGCTTTCCCCACGCTACCACAGGTCGATCGGGACGAACTCATACTACACCACTTTGTGACAGGCCTCCTCGATCGCACGACCACAAAAATTTTCGTCTTACACCCACCACCAAATCTGGCGGCAGCAATTCGTCAATGCAAGAGATATGACGATTTTCAGAAGCACGCAGACATACAGACCATACCTAGCCAGGCCCGCAACACTCTACCTGACGTACCAGCACGACAAACACGTCAACTACCAATCCGGTTCCTGAACTACCGCCCGGGTTGTCAGTATTGTGCTGCCTTCGGATCCCGAGCCCGTCGCTGCGGACACAACCCCAAATGTAAGTCTTACTATGTTATTCCTTCGTGCGCACAGATTACCTCCATATTTACACCACTTACCGTAGATATTTACCATGCGGGATGTAAAAAACGCGACCTTATCGATACGGGAGCTAATGTTTCAGTCGTTAATACCTCTACGGTCCCTCCAGACATATACACGACAGAAATCAGACCTTACAATAGACCGAACCCTAAAACGGCCAATAACACACCGATGACAATCACGGGAAAGTTACAGTTGTCAGTGCGGCTCGGCTCTACAACGATCCGACACGACTTCTTAGTCACCCCCAACCTCGATTGGGATTTCATACTAGGGGGCGATTTCCTCGCCACAGCAGACTGCGTCATACATGTCAAAGATCGAAAGTTAAGCCTAAGAACTACACCAACCCGTACGAAAACATCGACAAAGACGAACACCGATCAGATGTATGAAGCGGTGATTGCAGCAGTAAAATTCCAACCAACAAATATTGACGAACTGTTAGCTCAAATTCCCGATGTAGATCCCCACCAGAAGACAGAACTCAGGTCTATTCTACAAGCATTCCCTGAATTGTTTGTCTGGGCACCTTCAGAGATCGGACGCACAAATTTAACGCGTCATGTGATTGATACGGGTTCCGCCAAACCACTGTGGCAACCACCCCGCTGCATTCCCATCCATTATAAAGCCGAAGTCGAAAAGCTGCTAGAGGAACTTTTGAATGCAGACATTATCCGCCCCTCATCTTCGCTATGGGCATCACCTATTGCTCTCGTCCCCAAGAAAGACGGTAAACTGCGATTGTGCGTTGACTATCGGCGACTAAACGCGGTTACCGTGCGGGACTCTTTCCCGTTACCCCGTATCGATGATACACTAGACGCCCTAGGCAACGCAAGATGGTTTTCAACCTTAGATCTCAAGTCCGGATACTGGCCGGTTGAAATAGACCCCAAAGATCGACACAAAACCGCGTTCACAGTACCTCAAGGCCTTTTTGAGTTCCAGACACTCCCTTTTGGTTTATGTAACGCTGCCGCAACGTTCCAACACCTCATGCAACAAGCCCTCCGACACCTATTCCCCACACTTGTCTCATATATTTAGACGACATTAACATTTTCTGCCGGACTATACGCGAACACGACGCTTACCTAAAACGAGTCCTCACAGCCCTCAGAGATGCGGGTCTGACACTGAACCCTAGCAAATGCGTGTTTTTAAGACCAGAAGTTAGCTTCCTGGGCTATCGAGTATCACCAGGACAGATTTCTACAATCCCCGGAAAGATAAACCAAATTCAAAACTGGCCAACACCACACAACCATCCTCAGGGGAGGAGCTTCGTCGGTTTAGCGTCATACTACCGCCGATTCGTCCGCAATTTCGCAGGGATAACCTCACCCCTTCATAAACTGACAGAGAAAGGCAGAACATTTAAGTGGACATCCGAATGCGACGAGGCTTTCCGTACACTGAAATCAGCACTCTGTTCAGCACCAGTCCTTACGCTACCTAACACAGAAACCGACGCTCCACCTTTCATACTAGACACTGACGCTAGTGGTTTCGCAATGGGAGCCGTCCTCTCCCAGACAGATAATCATGGTTTAGAACACCCCATCTGTTTCGCCAGTCACACGCTATCGAAGACACAACGAAACTACTGCACGTTCCGACGGGAATTGCTGGCTATAGTAACGTTCATTCAACATTTTCAACACTTCCTCAGAGGCAAACGTTTCCTGCTACGCACCGAGCACAGGGCACTCAAATGGCTACAGTCATTCAAAGATCCACTGGACCAGTTAGCTCGTTGGCAGGAAATCCTACAAGACTTCGACTTTGAATGCCAATACCGCCCAGGTTCAAAGCATACAAACGCAGACGCTTTATCTTGCCTAGAGCTCACTACAACACCCAACGATGAATCTCCAGAGCCCATAGTGAACGCAATCAATGTCGACGAACGGACGCGAGATATCTGGTCTTCAGCACAACAGACAGACCCCGACACGTCTGTCATATACCAGCATATCCTACAGGGCAAGAATAAGCCAAATTCACAAGAGATGCTCGGTTCCAGCCAAGGCGCAAGACTCCTCCTTAATCATTGGACCAAACCTTACACTAGAACACGACATCCTTTTTCTACCGCGAACAACACACAAAACCGGTTACGTCCCGTAGTACCAGGTTCGCTTGTCGAAAGTGTACCGACAAACCTCCACAAAGAGTTAGGACACAGAGGACAGAAACAGACAGAGCTGGCAGCCCGTACGCGGTTCTGGTGGCCACAACTTCGGTCGTCTGTTTCGCAATTTTGTCAATCCTGCAACACTTGTGCTACATTCAAATCTCCTATCCCATCCCCAAGGGCACCCATGCAACTGATGATAACTGGCTTCCCAGGTGAACGCGTCGGCCTGGACATTATCGGACCTTTGCCAATATCAGTATGGGGTCACGAGTACATATTAGTAATGATAGACTATTTCACTAAATGGGTCGAAGCAATACCTTTGTTGCACCAAGACGCCCAATCCGTGGCAAATGCCATAACCCGCGAATGGGTTAGCCGTTGGGGTGCACCCCTTGCATTCCACTCCGATTGCGGTTCTAATTTCGACTCCCGGCTATTTCGAGAAGTCTGTCAAGTACTAGACGTCCACAAAACTCGCACAACCCCCTACCACCCAGAAGGAAACGGGTTAGTCGAGAGAACCAATCGTACGCTCAAAAACACGCTACTAGCTTTCATACAAGAAGATCATGAACACGATTGGGATATCCACCTTCCATTCTGTTTACTGGCTTACCGCTGTTCAAAACACTCCACTACCGGTTTTACACCACATTTCTTGAACACAGGCCGTGACTTACGCCTTCCAAGTGATTTAACTCATCCTCTACAAACCACCGACCCAATGTTAACCACAAAATACGGCACATGCCTACGTCAAGTTATCCGACAGGCTCATAATGCCGCCCGGTCCTCGATACAAACCGCCGCGACACATCAAAAGACGAACCACGACCGTACATGTTCCGGACAAAACTTCCAAACGGGCGACTTAGTCTTACATTTCAACCCTATACCACCCCGTGGCACAACCTCTAAGTTTCACCACCCCTGGCGAGGCCCCTTCGTCATTTTAGACACTTTTCCCCCTACCAACTTCCTGCTTAGGGATGCGGTACAACCCCAGGCGACCCCATTTACAGCTCACTTTTCTAAGCTCAAACCATACTGCGGTTGACTTCCCACATGTTCATTTGATACGCAACCTATATTACCCAGCGACCAAGTTCCCCCTGTAGCTGTTGAAGTAGTTATACCAGCACCTACTGCCGGCGTAAGCACTGAGGACAGTGCTCAAACTTATGAGGGGGGTATTGAACCGCACAGGACGGTCAGAGACTGGCGGATGTTTAAAATTTGACTTTAACTTTCGTTTTCCCTTTCGATCTCAATCTCAGTGACCGTGGCGGTAGTCAAGTCCCCGCAGTTCCGTCACCTACACCTCTCGAAGGATCAATCGTCTGACGAAACACCCTCCTCTCTGTAAAACCTTTCGCTCTGGTGAAGTCAAACCCTTGTATCTTCTATCGCTATTTAATCTTTCCTCAGACTCTGTTTAATATTACTAGTTTTCTTCGTTCCATCGGTTACGTTCCCTTGTAAATAAACGAACATCTATCCTCTACATTATCTGTCTTTTCATACCTCGACATGAGTGAATCACTCCAGCAAGAAAATCCGAAATGGATGAATCCCTTACTGAGCCGGCCCTTTTAGACTGTGGATCTTCATCCCCCGTATCTACGTCTGATATTGAAGGAACAAGCCGACGTCCTGCCGACGAAAAGAAGAAGGACGTTATAATTAGTCGATCGGCCCATGCGCAACCGTTCTCATAAACTTGAATTTCACACATTAGGGGACAGCTCCGTCGGGGGTAAAAGTATCTTCCCTGCAGCTCATGGCCCCCTCGTAGGTTGGATTAAGAGAGGACTAGGCGGGACATTAGCCTCCTCTACTTAGAATCAGGTGTATTAGTCGAGGCAAGTGAGGGACCTGCCGTCAGGGACTCGCCTCTAATCTCGGTTTGTACTTGGTCATCTGGCGCGTCCTTATACTTTTCCTCACCTTGACAAAGTTCGTTCTCGTCATGCTTCATAGAAATCATTCTCATCAAACAAAGGAATAACTCGAACATGTGTGGAAAATACGAAATGGGGATTTATTAGCTAACTAGAAGCTCCATTGGAACGATGGTAAGAGGATTATGGGAACAGAGCATACAGAGTAAACAGAGGAGTTTGGAGTAGCTTCCAGCCACCGGAAATGAAGAACGATTTGGAGTGTTAGGTCAAAGCATGAAAGCCACTGATTGTTATGATTCTCGGGAATTATGGAGCTGGATGCTGCCAGCAGGAAAGAGGATAATGCACCCTTGACGACTTGCGATAAAAAAACAATAAACACAAGGACGAGCCACACACGTCAAGCCATCACATAAATTTACTTACAGGCTTCTTCGTACTTAAACAACCGGGTAGTTCTTTTTCATATC
This sequence comes from Schistocephalus solidus, assembly GCA_017591395.1. NCBI lineage: Eukaryota > Metazoa > Platyhelminthes > Cestoda > Diphyllobothriidea > Diphyllobothriidae > Schistocephalus > Schistocephalus solidus. The sequence continues at coordinate 72,223 of WEDG01000310.1, read as the reverse complement.
CGCTTGTCACAGCTGCCCCCGCCCCCCCTTTGGATGGTGCACTGTCCTCAGGGCCCGTAGGTGGGAAGCCGGGGTGGTTGGAGACCTCGACTTCGACTGTGTGTGTCGGAACTAGGCGGGGCGGAAGGACCGACAGGTTTTCCTGGGACGTGTTGGGTATTTGGCCTTGGTAGAGCTTAAGCGTGTCGAATTTTTTTCGTGAAGATTGGGCTCTCGTGCATCTGTGCGACGCGGATTATGTAGGCGACCGGGGAGATGATGTCTGTGATGGCGTAGGGCTTGGCGGAGTATCCGGTGCAACGGTCGATCTGTGGAGCCGTCAGATGGCGAAGGGCGATATCTCCACGTTGATAAGGGAAGCCGTGTGCATATTTGCCGAACTTCACATTTTGGCGTTCGGACGTCGAGCGTAAGTGCTTACGGGCTAGGTTGTCTCTGAGCTGCAGGATCTTTTGAAGTTCGAGCATATACGTGTTGGCTGTGAATGCAGTCAGAGATTTTTTGGTACGTTAAAGTCAGCCGGTAAGTGGAAGTGACGCCCTCTGAGCATAAAAGATGGGGCGTAGCCCGTGGAGGAGTGCTAGGTGGCCCTGAAGCCCATCATCACAAGCGGTAAGCGGGTGTCCCAGTCGTGGGGTGATGCGTCTCAGCGAACGTTTTAAGAAGGCTGATTATGGTGCTGTTGGTGCGCTCGACTTGTCCGTTGCCTTCCGGATGTGCCCATGTGGTGCGGGTATTTTTAAAAAGTAGGCTGCAACAGACTTTGCCTAATAGGATGCTCTCCAAGTTAGTGTCGCAGTCGGAGTGTAAAGAGATAGGTTCGCCAAAACGAAATATCCATTCATTGAGTAGTGTTTTGGTGATGGAGGCGGTGTCGTAGCGGCGATGGGGGGTGGCTTCGGACCTCTTCGTGAAGTAGTCTACGAGGATTAAGATGTATCAATACCCCAAGAGAGTGCATGGCAGTGGGTCCACGATGTCAATACCCACGAGTTCGAATGGGTATCTCGTAGTAATGGGTTGCATGGATGCTCTGAATCGTGGTTGGATGCCTTTGAAGGAGGCGCAAGTGATGCATGCGTTGCAGAATTTAGCCACTTGTTCACGAAGATGGGGCCACCAGCTTCGTTACCAGAATGCTTCTTCGGTTTTTGCAAGGGCAACGTGTCCATGTTTACGATGTAGGTCGAGGAGGAGGGGGATTTTCAGGCTGCTCGGGACGACTTATCGGGCTTGACTGAATGTGGGGTCTTTGAAGTAGAGTAGTTCGTTCTCGATTAACAGGCTGCTCCACTGGTTGCGTAGTATGCGTTTAGTTTCTGAGGATCCACGTAGATTGGTGTCCATGGGCCAGTGTCGTGTACGTGAAGCTGGTCGCCATAAAGGATCGTGTTGTCGGTCTCAGTGCTCTGTACTATGGCCCAGTGGTGTTGGGTTGGTTTGCTGACCGTGATCGCAGCAATTTCTTGGGCGTCTGTGTTGCACTCAATTAGGGTTGATTCAGCCGGTCGATGAGGCAGGGCATCCACATTGGAGTGCTCGCGGCTAGGACAGTACTGGTAGGTGAATTCGAATTCTTGTGGTGCTTCCTGCCACATGGCCAGTCGGCCCTTTGCGTTCTTCATATTTTGGAGCTATGTTAAGGCCTTATTATCTGTGCGTAAGATAAAGCGTCGGCCGACCAAAAAGGGCCTTACTTGTTTGACGAAGGTTATTCGAGCTAATAAGTCACGGTGATACGTACCGTAGTTCCGCTCTGGTTTGGTTAGCTTCGGCTTGCACAGCAGATGGGTCACCGATGCCGGTTTCGTCGGCCTGGGAGAGGACACCTCCGTTAGCGAATCCACTTGCGTCGCTGTCGAGGATGAAAGGTGGCGCATTCAGAGCCGTGTTCGGCAGCATAAGGATGGGGGCGGTGATGAGGCGTCCTTTCATGTAATCGAAGGCCTGCTGTCATTCTTCGGATCAGGTGAACTGTCGGACTTCCTCAGTCTGTGCATGCAGGGGTGGGTATATCGCCGAAGTGCAGGATGATACCGGTGGTAGTAGGATACCAGTCGATGAAAGCCCCTGACCTCTGATCCGGTCTTTGGCGTAGGCAAGAGCGGACAGCTTCAAATTTTCCAGGAAAACGTGAATGCCCGCTGGACCGACCTCGTGGCTGAGGAATGTGATGGTGTGCCGTAAGAAGCTGCATTCCGGGAAAGGGGTTTGAGTCAGAGGCCATCGTCGCGCAGTGCTGCGAGGACGGCGGTGAGGTTCCCATGGTGCTCTTGGCAGTGCGACCATAAACGATGGCATTATCGAGATAAATCAAACAACTGGAGGGGTATACGCAGGCCAGAACGGATTTCATTAAACGCTGGAATGTGGCCAATGCGTGAAAATTACATCGCCAAACGCCAAGTCACCGTCCCTGCTCCACTTTCCCATGGAGCATACGGTGGACATCGTCGAACTACGAAGGTCGAACTGTCGTCGTGTGTGGGTTTGTGTGTGTGTGTATTGCCCCCTAAACGGGCCACGTGGTAGATGCGTTGGACCAACACGGGGGCCACATCAGGGCACGGCATGCGTTATTCGGGTTGCGCTCCGCTAACAAATGCCGAACATGGGAGGCGTGGTGTCACGCCTAGGGGTGGCTAGGACTTAGGGGACCCAGCCGCGCCAGCCACCTGCGTCCTCTCCCGCCTCCGGTCTTCTTGACTCTGTCTTGACACCGGGCTCAGGTGGGGGAGGAGGAGGGAGTGCGGTAGATGCAGGGCAAGTCTACTATCACTTTAAACTAAATCACGCGCAAGTCACCGTCCCTGCTGCACTTTCCCATGGAACATATTGTGGACATCATCGGACTACGACGGTCGAACTGTCGGTAGGCAAAATGGAGAAAAAAGCGTAGTCTCACACAAATTCTAAATAGTCACTTCAGCCGAGCAGGACATGGAAATAATCTTGTCGATGCTGCCTGATGTTTTCGTAAAAACTACGTTGAAACAGTTAGCTCTTTGTCTTTCACGTATTTTGGTTGGGCACAGGGCATGTTGTTTGAGGAATGCCTTCAAGGATTTGTGCAGAAAATCATAATCAAACGTAAATTTCTGGTAGGAAGATTAAATAGTACTGCAGTTAATGGTTGGTGATTTTAAGTCACCCATAATCATTACATTACGTTGATTGGAGAACTTCTCCATTTGTTCCAACAGATGGTTGTCTTCGACTTCGTCTGTCCTAGGTAGCTGATAGAATGTGAGGATATCAAGACACGGAGAGCTAAGAGCCTTGATGGTCAAAAATATGGCTTCTATGCTGCACGCAAACTTTGTCTTCTTGTTAGAAACTATAAAAATTTATTTCACATACGCAATTATTAGATATATATTTCTTTCAGAACTCCAAAAGTCACTGTCATAAGAAAAAATTAATATGAATGCGCAATCGTTTATAGTTGTTGAGTTATTAACAGTAGGTCAGCTTCTTGGTGATGTTAAGAAACACGAGGCAGAAATAAAAAAAATCAAAAATGAGCAGACAATGAAAAAATGTTATGGGCATTTTTAGGGAAAAGATATAGGTTGAAAGGGGGCTTTGGGTTTAGGGAGAAAATATGTCGCTCATCGGCGAAAAATATACGCCTGAGGAAGGACAATCATGGTGTTGGGCGCTTATGAGGGTTCACATGTTCCTTGTCGTGGGAGAAATCATGTAACGACAGGGGTCACTTTTACACCACTCTATCACCACAGGTGTTATCATAGTACCAATCGACTAGCTATAGGGGTAACTGTCAATGATGCTTGATAGGGGAAACCATCACGGGCATCATGAGCACGTTTAGGGTAGAAAAAGAAATGGACCGTAGAGGTTGCGAAGGTCATCTTCGAAGTGCCATAGATGAGCCCATGATACTCTCATTGTCGATTTCTGAGACCACCGACAAAGTGATGAAAACAGAGGAACCCGTCACAATTGTAAATATTTAGTTTATAGTCGACATGAGGAAGCAGGTTAATGGCCGCAAATACCATCGCCTTAAGAAGCGGCAGATACGATGTCGGCCAAGATTTTAGCAGTTTTCCGAGGGTCAAAGTAAAGGAGAACCACGAAGAACGAGGGAGCCAACGGGGTAGTATGAATAGATTATGGGAGGTCCGGCACTTGAGAAAGAAGAAGTCAAAAGAGTGCACTCAGGGGTGCTACTTACCATGATAATAGACGATGAAGGTGAGGGCTGGACATCTCAGTAGTCCAATTGAAATTTCGAGTATGGGTATCGGCAAGCGAAATGGAGGTGTTTAAAAATGTGCGGGTCATTGTAACATGAATTTTTCTACGATAATTTTACCGAAGGATTGGTTTGGAGATCTCTTAATTTGTGGAAAGTCAACGCATTGAAACATAATGTAAGAAATTCTTCTAAATTTCCATTAGTCCATTTTCGAAGTCATGGTGAAAGTTCCTCGAAAAGAATGAAGAAAATAGAAGGTTAATTGAATCGGTGTTAAGATAGATTTGCAGACTTCGCTTCAAACCAGAACCTACCGGCCTGGAGGAGGACGGTGAAGACGGAAGCAGCAAGCTATGAAAGCCAACTTGATGGCCACCACGAAGGCCAAATGCGTGAACCGCAAATCACAAGCACTCGGACCGACAACACCAATGTCCATCTCACAATGCCAACGCACCTTCCGCGCGCGAATCGGCCTGATGGGACACCTTCAGACGCAATGTAACAACAATCCGACAACATCAACTTCCGTGTCGTCGAACATCTCTTTTGCCAACTCTGTTTCGGACTCCACAACAATGATGACTCCTGACATTAGTGATCAAAGTTCCGAGGTTCCGCAGCCCTCCATCACTGACAAAAACCCTCACATCACAGCGACACTAACAACTGGCACTACTTCCTCTACTGAAGGGACTGCCTTGGACCCCTTGCCAACTGATTCCTGTACCACCACTTCCCCAATACCAGCGAAGAGGACTCTGTCCTAACCGGTTCTAATTGCGATCGGACATTCACCTCGCGCTTTGGCTTGATCGGTAACTTGCAAATCATTCGCACAGACACTGGCAAACCAGTGTCTGGAACATCAACACACAGCAAAGAACGTTGCCTCTACTGCCCAAACTGCCCACACACATTTACGTACCCATGGGCCTATTCTGTCACATGAGCACCCACGACAGTGGAATTCACCGTGATGTTGACCAATCTAATACATCTTGAGCACCCAGTAACACTGCCATTCCCAGCCCTTCCATGAGCACAATCACCAGTACTAGCAGCATGATTCCCACTGTCTTAGCACCCCGACCTATCCTACACTTATCTCGCGAGATAGGCATAGGGAGTCTCGAACACTATGTGATGACAATTCATCCAAATTTGTTGCTCAACACTTCCATTTTCGGTCTTTTGCTAAGCGTCTGAATGTCACACTGCTTTTATTTGACTGTAAGAAAAATGCCGTTACAGGGGATTTAATAAAAGCAGAATTTTTAAATTCATTTCTTGCCAACCACTTTGCAATCGAAATTAGCCTCACTCCCTCAATTTTGCTGCTTTTAATTTCAAATTCACCTCTAACAACCATTTATTTCTCGCCTTCAAGTATTCAAAAAGAAATAGCTCACCTAAAAATTCACATTCGGTTGGAACTGATAACATTCCAAACTTAGTTATTAAACAAATAAGAGATTTTTCATCTTTACTAGGCAATTTATTCTCAGTTTTTATCGAAAACGGTTACTTCCCCGATTATTGGAAAATTTCTATTATAATTCCCGTTCTGAAATCTGGTTTGCGCTCTGACCCTCATAACTATCACGGTGTTCATAAAACGTCCTCACCTGCTATACTCTTCAAAAAAACTTATTGAAAATTAAATAAAGGATTTTTGCATAAGCAATCAAATTCATAACTCCTCCTATCACGGCTTTTTACTGGAGTGGTCTTGTGAAAACTGCCACAGGTATTTTCTAAATCTATTAACCTCTCTTCGTAATGATAATCTATCTGTAGCAGTAATCTTTTTTAAATCTTATTAAGGCATTCAATAAAGTGCCTCATAGACGACTTCTAGCTAAACTAGAGGCCAAAGGATTTCGTAGTTCTCTAACTGGCTTTAAAAGATCATACCTATCTGATCAAAAACAAGTTTTACTGGGGTCCTCATACTCAAGTGCTTCCCAGATTGTGGGTAGTGTCCTTCAAGGTACCTTGTTAGGTCCTCTGCTGTTTTACTTTACATAAATGATATTTCATCTAAAGTTAAATATTTTCAATTTTATATTTATGCGAATGACCTCAAATGCGTGTATTCCTTCTCAAAATCTACGTCCGAACAATGCATAGAATGAATTCATTCGGACTTAGACGCTCTTTCGGCGTGGAGCTCTACATGGCTAATGGAGTTCTCACCTACTTAGTGCCGCTTCATGTTTTTTGGCCTGTAAGGCTGCCGCAATCTGTTATTTGGACTAAGAAATAAGATCTTTCTCCTCATTCCTATAGAATTACGACCAAATTTGCTCAGATTTGCGGCTTTATTTCTTATAATTGCTACCTTACTGAAATTAAATTAAGACTTTATCGTATGTTTGTGCTTCCCATTCTTGAAGTTTGCTGTCCTTTATTCGGTTTAATGAACAAATCTAGCCATTCAAAAATTGAAATCGTCCAAAGACATTTCACACAAAGCTCCTGTATCCAACTCTTTCAAATACATCCTGCTGAACTAGTTGTCAGCTGACGAAGCTCAAATTTATTTGGGTTAGGAGACTGGAAGCAGGCTTATGTCTTCTTTTTCGACTTAATTATAACTGAAATATTCCCAAGCTTTCAGTCATTATCCAAGCTAGTCTTTCTTATAACCTAAGCAAGTATGCACTAAGTATACCTCTTCTTGCATCCACCACATGTAAACGCTCTCTATTCTTTGCTTCTGGGTATAGCTGTCTTTGAGATAACTTCTCAATTTAAATAAGATCTTTAACTAGTCTATCTGCATTCAAGCGAAGACAGCACATTTATCTTAATACTGATTCTAATAACCTTTAATTTTCCTCATCTTTTCGGAGCAGGTTTCTCCATACCTCAGAGGAAGGACCATTGAGAATTTGAGTGACCCTCTTGAAACTATTTTTTCTCTACCTCTAGTCCCCCAGTCCACCAGTACTTCAAAATATGAAGTCGTGTCAACGTACACATTTGGAAGTACACAGTATAAAATGCTCCCGTTTCGTAGGATACTTACCTTCATAAGAATTCAATTCTGGATCTTAAGGTGCTGAGGCCTCAAGTTCACTGATGCCTTTTCGCGAGATTTTGTTTCATGCGCCTTAGTGAACAAAAACGATCCATATCACGCTTTTATCTCATTCTGAAATGCTACTGCAGTATTAGCTTTCTCTACACCCTTAACTTATTTTTCTCATCAGTTTTTTCTCTTACCCTCTTTTCAAAAATGGAGGCCTATTGTCCTCTGCCTCAATTTTCATTGTAGGAGTTTTTTTCATTGCCTATTTTCTAGTTCACAATTAATTTCAATACTTCGCTAACTGTTGCCCTAACAGGGAAAGTTCTACCTGCATAAGTAAATATTTATTTATTTTATCTGCACACATTGTCATAATTTTATTTCGTTACTAATGTTTGTTTTGACAGTGCCTTGTCGGCGCCAACCAAATATAAATTCAACTTTGTCCCACATTGTACTTGAGACTAACAGGGTTTCTTAAAAGTCCTGGCGTTGAAGGCTGCCAACTGACGTTATGTACCAGACCACGCCGTTAGCCCAGTGTGTCTTGGGCGTTGAGTGACTGACCATTGGACCGGGAGTCAGAAGTCGATTGTGGCCTTTATGGCGCTCCCGTGCAGTTGGGATCGGAGCCGCCCTTCTCTTGTGTTGGAGTGTTCTTATTTGTGTTGGAACACAGTGTGTGGGCCTGGACTCTACCTCTCTCTCTCTCTCTCTCGTCTCACGTATTCTTCACTCTGTTTTGCCACCGGGCCCATGTGTGGGAGCGGAACAGAGAGTGAAGTAGATGCATTGAAAAGTATAATCTCACAATGATGCAGAGCAAATCACTGTCCCTGCACATCCCTGTTGTGAAGCATATGGTGAATATCGTCAAAATCGATGGTCAAACTGTCAGGTCGGTTGCACACGAACACTACCATTAGTACATATTTCCATATGCCCAGAACCGTAAGTCTACTCCATAAAGCATAAAACTGTCATTTACCTTCGTGCACGCCGGCACTAGTGGGTTGTGCAAGCATTTTAGGCCTAAAATTAAATTAATTATCATTATATATATGCTATTGTCTCTATACAAGTAATTTAAGTTAAGTTCATTTCAGCTCTGTGTATTTGAGGGAAATAGACCCACGACTTTGAACTCCCTATTTGTCACATAAAAATCGCAAGAATTCGAAGGAATGCAAATAAGTTACAGTGAGGTGAATGTCGGCAATGTTACGTAATCCAACAGTATTGTTAAGGTTACGTAGTCACATAGTGCTCGTGGTGGTGCAAGACATGAATGTCAAGCTGATGTTTGAATGCCTCCACAGACTGGGATAGCACAATCTCATCAGGTAGGTTATTCCACGCTTCCACGACATGGTTGGATAAAAAATATTTCATCACATCTAATCTTCCTTGGGAACAGGTAGTTTAAATGGATGCCCTCAGAGATTAGTAATAGTTGAAAGTTGGAAAACTCATCACACAGGAGGGCGCAATCCAAACTATGATGGATACAGAAAGGTTTGTATCAAGTCTCCGCGCAAATGCCTATAACTCAGAGGATAGAGCTTTAGGTATTTTAGGCGGATATTATATGGAATTTCACTTTGAGCTATAACTAATTTTGATGCTCGCCGCTGCACCCTTTCGAACAGGCTGTAATTCTGCTGGTTTCGCGTTTGCCAGGCCTAAATAACATATCTAAAATATGGCTGTACAAACGTACCAACAACTTTAGAAAAACAGTCTTTATCAAAAATTTAAATGCCCGCTTGATAGCGTATAACACTGAATTATCGGATTTAGCCGCCTTGCAACATTGCGTAGAACGCTTCAGGTTGTCTGTCATCCAAACGCCAAGATCCTTCTGCGCTTCTGCTTCTCGGAGTGGTACAGTAGATTGCCTACCTCAGTAAATCTCATGGTTTTCACAAGAAAGTGCCTCTTACGCGAAATAAGTCCATGCTGCGTCTCCAAAAGTTTTAAACCGGTAAATATGACCGTTCTTAAAAAGAAGACATTGATCGTTTTGTAACTTGATATTAACTTACATTAAAATGATTAATTTTCACTAAAAACCTGAATTTAAGAGAATGGTTATATTAAAAATCAACCAAATAAGGCTAAATATACGTGTGCATATGGAAGTAGGAGCACATAAAACGGGAAAATAATACAGAATAGCAACAAATGTAGAAGATTAGTACTTTGTCAACTGTACATTTGCATTTATGACATCACAAAGTCTGTCTGACATGGAGGTAGCCAGGTTGTCTATAGCAGTTTGTTCAATGTGAGTTTGCAGCACAAAGTCAAGTTTTTATTCCATGGAAAGAAATTTTTTTGACTTATGCCAGTTTCTTTTGATAATTGCAAAAAGGTTTTCGATTGGATTCAAGTCGGGACTGTTCACAGGAATAAAAAAGATTGCAGGCCACGTGCGCAGAGGCTTGCTGTTGTCTAAAAAATTAGATGATAGTTGTAAACTTTATAAAATTCATACTTCTTTAGAGCAATGAACTGGGGCATTATCCTGCAAAATTATAGTGTCCATTCTGCATAGACGTATGCCGTTATAGCTGAAAGCATCCTTTATAATGTTGAGGAACACTTTGCTTTTAATAGTCTCCATTGTCGACCGCCAGATCGGTCGTTCAACAAATTTGATAGCCATGCAAACCATCAGTCGTCAGTAGTTTTTGAAATATACTGTTGACATAGTGTGTTCTCGGGGGAAGTTTTTCCCACATATGATCATCTGGATTGACTTCGCCGGCTTATCTAAATATAAGACCGCATTGCAGAAGTTAATGCTCTTCGAGAATGAAAACCTGTGATTAATGTTCTTCTATGCAAATAAAAAAAAGTTCTCTTATTAGGTTCCTACTTAAAAATGCCTTGATTGTGGCATTTTTCTGGTACAGTTCAAATTCCTTCATTCTTTTCCTGACTTTCGTCACAAAGAAAATCAGCAGATGTTCCCAATGAATGGTCTCAATGGGCATATAATGACACTTTTTAGTGCACAACGAAGAAAATTGTTGTCCTGCTTAATTGTGGACCGTTTTGGTCGTCCCTGCTTTCTTCTAGGCATGGTTCGATCATCCATCCACAAATTACTGCGGTTGACCAGAGCTGCTGACTTTAAATTACCTTAAAAAAGGGACTCTTTACTCATTGGCTATGTCTAGCACCCGCCCAATACCAGTGAGGATTTAGATCTTTGTCTCTCACAAACATTTTACGCCGCAGCTGACTATAATCTGAAGTATTGCTTAATTGCAGGCGATTTCAACCTTCCTGACATTCGCTGGTTTCCGGTCCCATAAAGTTCGAGGACTTACTCCAGGCCATATATATTGGAATGTGGAGACAGGTTCTTGACTTCTTTTCCCGAGGTTCAAGCATAATTTATCTAATCTTCTACCGAGGTTGCCTGCCTTCGACAGTGTTTATCATTAGGCCCACTTGGGAGCTCAGACCATGATATCGTTGTTTCAACATTAAAACTCGAATCCGATGAAACAATTTCCAAAAAATTAGCTTTTTCTTTGATTTTCGATTAGCGCTTTGGACAGAATTATTGATACATCTTAACTCCTAAGACTGGTCTAATTTTTTATGTGTCAGGATGTGAACACCTGTACTGGTATGCTTTACGAAGTTGTGATCCACTTATTTCTCGTTTTGTTACCCGTAAGAAATTAATTAATGTCACGGATGAGGTTTATCTCCCTTTATCTTTTCGCCGTAGGTTGCGTTAACTGTCTCGTCGATTCCATTTGCAAAACTATATTTCCGTTCTGCCCTTGATTCACCGTATTTCTGAGCAGGCCAAGAGGCTAACCGAAGAAAAACGGCTAGCCGAAGAGGTCAAATATGTAAAAAACCGTTCTTCAAATGTCGCAAATCTTTTTTCACGAGCAATAAGAACCCATATTAAAACATGGCATCCCGTCCTACTGGACTCCGTTGGCAATCCTGTAGTCAATGACCAATTGACGGCTGATAGTTTAAATGTTTTCTTGTCCAGAGAATTTATTTAAAAATTCGACCGCTCCTCTTCCACCCATCCAGGTTTGGACCGGTGTCATCCTCGAAACCATGACTTTTACCCTCTGGGTCGTAATCGTAGCCATTTGACGTTTTCGTCAATCTTATAGTCCTGGACCATCTGGCCTACCGATCAGTATTATAAAGGTGGATGTTTATGATATTTTCCCGTCACTTCTATGTAAGATATTTTATCTAGCTCTGGGAAGTAAACCCTTTCCCAGTGTGTGGAAGGAATCGCACATTCTACCTATCCCCAAACACGGCCAATCTACGTCATTTGACGACTTTCGGCGAATCAAGACACTGTCCGCAGCTTCGAAAATCCTGGAGACCTTGATCAAAGATAAGATGATGTATGACTTAACCGAGAATAACCTACTGAGTGCAGCCCAGCATGGGTTCCTCAAAACAAGGTCTTGTGACACCGGTCAGCTCTCTTTCTTTGATCATGTTCTACAATCTAGGGATAATGGCTTTGCCCTTTACATAGTCTATTTCAATTTCACCAAGGCCTTCGATCGTGTTGACCATGCCCTTCTTCTCCTGAAACTCTCCTCTTTCGGTGTTTATGGTAAAATTCTGAGCTTTCTATTTTCTTACCTGAGGTCTCGCACACAATATTTTAAGATCTCCAATGCTATCTCAAACTCGGCACGTGTGAAGGGTGGAGTTATTCAGGGTAGTGTGCTAGGCCCACTTTTATTTTGTCTTTTTGTCAATGATGTGCCAGGTTTATTTAGGAATGATAGGCCCTTTGTGTATGCCGACGATTTAAAAGTTGCCTATCGATACAAGCCAGCATATAGTGACACCGTGCTTGATCTATTAAAAAATGATGTCGAGGCCTTTGCCCAGTAATGCTGCACATGGCGCCTTTCCCTTTGTGGCACAAACTTTCCGTTATGGTTAGTGGCAACGACCATCAGCCTCAGTTAAGCCTAGATTGCCGCAATCTAAATGTGCATTGCGTTGCTAAGGATATAATCATATCCTATTCGAACGGTCTCAATCTTTCAGAGCATTGCGCCCTGAACTGCCGGGTTTATCCTCCGAAATTTTAAAAACTATTTATATTAGACTCAGCCTTTATAAAATGAACGTTAGACCTGGCCTGGAATACTGCTCGTTTCTATTTAGCCTTCTGCGCGCTAGCGAACGGACGAAAATAGAATCCGTCTAGCTCTTCTTCACGAAAAGAATTTTATCGGTTAAGCACCGTAATCTGTCGTATCAAGAACGCTGTGGGCTTATAAACATTGATACCTTATGGTTTCGCCGAGTGCAGAAGGGACTCTTTTCCCAGCAGATTTCCCCATGACTTGGAGAAAGGACCATCGGGAATTTAATTGACTCTTTTGAAACTATATTTTCGCTACCTCGAGTCGCCCATGAACTATGATGTCTCCTTATATCACCAGTCATCCAAACAATGAAGTTATATGGACGTACACATTCAGTGGTCAACAGTCTAAAATGCTACCGTTTCTTTGGATACGTACCATCATCAGAATTCAATTCTGGATCCTAAGATGCTGAGGACTGAAGTTCTTTGAAGCATTTTTGTGAGATTTTGTTTCATACGTCTAAGAGATCAAGAACGAATCATATCGATGTTTCATTAGCTCATTCTGAAATGCTACTGCAGTATTACCCTTCTCTACCACCTGACCTTATTTTCCTAAGCAGTTTTTTTCTCCTACCTTCTATTCAAAATTTAAGGCCTTTTGAACTCTACCTCTATTTTTAAGGTGGGAGTTGTTTTTCATTGCGTTTTTTTTCTAGTTCACCATTAATTTCAAAACATGGCTAACTGTTGACAAAGCAGGACAAGTTCTGTCTACATTATTAAGTATTTGTACATTTTATCTGCACACATTGTCATAACTTTATTTTGTTACTAATGTTTGCTTAGACATTGCCTTGCAGGTGCTAACTAAATATAAATTATAAATACTGTTTAAGCTTTTTGATAGTTGTATATTTAATCCCTAACCACTGTGAGGCAGCTTCATCACCCTCGGCGTAGCAGTCATCGCAATATATTTTTATTTTTTCCATTAGCTCGCACAGTAAAGTATCGTCGATTCTATTCACATAGCCATGTGGAATAAACTACCCCTTGTTATAAAAATCCAGCGAAGTTATTCTTTGTTTAAGATAACTATTTACTAGTTTTTGTGCATTCAGAACAGTTTCCAAGAATTCTGGGCGCCGACACTGTAGAATCTGTTTTCCTGTTCAACGGAGTGCGCGGCATCTGAACCCGATCCCAGGTTGTACCTTGAGGGATACGGCACCGTTTCTGCAGCCTGCACCCGTTGACGTGTTCGGCAGACAGTGAGCAACCGTACACGGATGCACTCTTGACTGGGGCAGAGTCCCAGTTCCTAACAAAGACAGAGAGACTGCAAACAGACTGCAATTGTCTTAGCCCTTCACTGATCTTAACTGCTATCATCCTTACAGGCGGCAGTTTTTTTTCCTGAATACCATAAAGATAGGAAAAACACATATAATGATAGATATAAGTCACTTTAAGTCACTTTATTGAGGGAAGTAGGCGTTCGCCCTTGAGCTCCCTATTCACATGCAAAATGTCAATAGTACAAACGTTTACAGTGATATATCTGACAAATGAAAAATGTAGGGTCATCGATAGGTGTGGGCCAGGCGCAACCTGCCACTGTTTACACAATCTTCATTATATTGAAAATAGTTTCTCAGAAAATGAGTATCTAGTTTGAATTTAAATGTGTCAACAGTTTCTGAAAGGACCACCTCGTCAGGGAGTCCGTTCCATGCTCCAACGACCCTCTGCGAAAAGGCGTTCCGACGGACTTCCGTGTGGACAAACTTCCTCTGCAGTTTAAAGGGATGACCCCGCAGATGTTCCGTCCCAGCCAATTCAAAGAAGTCAGAAAATTCTAGGGCACAATCGTGGCCTCTGACAATCTGGTAGGTTTGGATGAGGAAGAAATGCTTTAACCTGATCGTCGGTCTCCAATTTTCCATCTGCAGACCTAAGGGTAGGAATCATTTCCTGAATTCTCTTTGTACTCCGTAAGCAGCCGTATAGAATTTTGGGGTGTTCCAACGATTTTTGCAGTATGTTTAGTTCGAACTTCCTCCGCAGCTTAGAAGCCTCATATTTTCAAACGTTGCGTTGCTGCTTATATTCCTGTAAGTTAGCATCGGAGCCGGTTTGTCTGTAACGCTTCCAGAAGCAATTTATTTTTTGAAAGAGGCCTGCAAGTTTGCGTTTATTCACTTTGGGCGGTTTGTGGTTGTCTTTCTACTGAGAGGACAGTTGAGATAAACAATCCTTTTCAGTAACGAGCTCAATGTCGCCCAATCTTTATTGGTTCCACCATGTTGTTCTGTTTCCCAGGATAAACCTGTCATTTGTCTTCTCAGAAGTGTGAAGTCCCTCTTTAAAATGTTTCTTTCCCAAGTATCGGGTAAATTTGGTTTAGAAAACGGTGATTACTCGAAGCACAGCGTAATATGATCACTTAACCCTTATGGCGGTCGATCCTGTAGGTCTAGCACATTGTCCTCATCTCGTGTAAAAATCAGGTCAAGACAGTTTGACTGTTGTCCTTCTCTCATCCGTGTTCCAAAGGTGACGTTCTGACAGAGAAGTTTTTCTGTTGCCCATTGCAATAGTTTGTGATTGAAATTATATAGCATTCCCTGTGCAGTCCATGTTTTCCAGTCAATACCAGGAGCGTTAAAATCCCCAACAATGGGACAACTTTCTTCTCACTGGCTTTGTAGAGTTCCGTTAAGAGAATGAGATCCTGATCGGAAGTCTGATAAGGCAAACGGTACACAACCGATATCGTCAGTGGTCTGGAATACTTAGCAGATATAGTAATGCTTAAGACTTCCACATCGCGTAAAGGTCAAGGTCAAGGTCGAAGGCAGTTGGTTCAAATTTGAAGATAAGTGAATTCTCGAATTTTAAACCGATTTCTTCGTTTCCTGTAGAAAATATTAGCTTAATTATTTAAAATTTATTGTATTTCTACCTCTTTATCAGCTGCACACACCTGCAGTTTATGCAATTGACAAAAGGGAGAAATATACAGTTTTAAACTTTTTCACCCTACATAGCCTCATTAAAGTTCTCGCAGATTTACGTCAAAAGGACAGAATCTAAAGGTAAATTCTAGAAATAAAGTTGAAATTTTGTAAGTTTACCTTATTTCCAGCGAAGAATAATTTGCAGTAACTGGTATACCATTTGATATAATTTTTCATCCTGCATAGCCTGTTTGCTAATTCTATTTTCAGTTTTAACTCGTTACCTAGCAGATATTTGCTTGCAGTGCCTTGCTTAAGACACATATTTCAAATATAACATCTTTTATTCCGCAAAACGTCACAAGTGACAATTTTCCTTCCGTATTATCGATTTGAAAAATAATTTTAAAATCAATATGAAACCCCAGTGAGTGCTTAGATGCAAACATCCTCTTCGCGTTAACTTCCACTAGAGCAACCCACCTTATGCATGAAGAAATAAGACCTTGATGCCCTGGAAAACTTTAATACCTTTTTGTCTAAATATGGTTCTCTCTTCACGATCCTTGGTACCATTTTTTTGAGGGAAATATGTCTTCACTCACTTCTCAACAATGCGTGAAACTAGAGCCTTTTATAAACATGGTCAGTACCGAGTCAATTGACCGACATAAAAGAAGTTTCAATTTTCTTTTAAAAACGTCCCCAAGAGTAAAATCCCCCTGGACGTTGCATTTCATTTCCTTTACTCATGCGGCTTTAACTTTAAAGTCGCTGAAGCTAACAGGTTGTCTTCCCGTAGCAAAAACCCGCCAATTCTGGTCAAACGTTTTTCAGCGATTGAAGTTGACCTTATTTTCTCTAAGTATGAGCACTCAGCTCAATATTGAAAAAAAACAAGTTGTTTATCTGTAGGGATAAAACCCCAATGGAAAGTCGGGTTTCACCCTCGTTAGCAAACAAGAAATCTTGGTCTACACCTTCAATATCAAAAGTTATCTCAGAGGTTTGTCCTGTAGCTAATGCAAGCCCACGGCCCTCCGGATCGACAGGAATTTTGATTCCAGCTGAATCTTCACCCGTTAACCTTGTTCCTGGTTTGAGTGAAATTGTGTCAACGCCACTTTTTTATCATCCCAAGCAAACCATGCCTGCTATAGCTGCCAAATCTACTTAACCTAAGAAAACTCCTAGTAAATCTGAATCATTTGCTAATCCAGGCATTAAAATTAGGAATGTCATTACCGATGGGAAACCTGCTAACCCCTCAGCATCTACAACAGCTGCGAACGCTAACGTTAGCATCTTTCCCAACCCAAAAAGTGTCCGAAATCCCCAAATAATTAACGCTTCTAATTATGTTACCAGTTTTTCGAAATATTTATTCTTTCAAATGCACGTTTTCCGCCAATTTATGCTATTCTCAAAATCTCATTTCTATGCCACCCCCTATCTTTCAAACGCCACAATATAGCCTTCCCTTCCAAGGGTTTTCATCCAAATATGCCGTTGTACAATAATCTCAGTTCTCTTAACAGTAACATTTCACAAATTGTAGACCAGAGCAATTTTGTTTCCCACCTTTCGTTTCTTCTTTCCAGTTTTATTCTCCGCCACCAAATTATCCTTTTATAAATACTGATGAGCGTAACCTGCAGCTCAGGAATACGCTCAGCTTAGTTTCACTCAATGCGAGATCAGTTGTAAATAAGATGGCTGAGCTTAGAACAGTAGCCTTTTAGTTTGATCCAGATGTGCTGTGCATCACAGAATCCTGGGTTCACTCTCTTATTTTTGACTCGACGCTTGCCATAGATAATTTCAATTTGTACCGACAAGACCACGCTGAAAAACGTGGCGGTGGTTGCCTCCTTTATATTAAGTCCTCCTTTGTACATTTCCCTTTTCAGCTGAGCAGTTCGTCCTTTTCTGATAATGTTTGCTTTGCTTCAGTCATCCGCCTGCACAATAAAAAGTGGTAATTGGCTGTGTCTATAATCCTCCGTGTTATTCTGGTAATGAAAGCCAGCTCTGTGAACTATTTGAAAAAGTTGCAGATACTCAATTTGATGTCAAAATAATCGTAGGCGATTTCAATCTGCCAGACATTGACTGGCAGGCAAATTCCTCTCCACATAATCATCAGAAATTGGTCGATACTATTAACTTTTCAAAAACGTCCCAACTGGTCAGATCGGTTACTAGAAATGACAACATTTTAGATTTTATTTTTACAAATGATGTCCACCCTCTCTTAATGAATTTTTCTCATGATCTTTTCACAAGTGATCACACAATAATTCACTGTTGTTTTCCAGTCCCCCTTCTTACGAAGCCTGAGGTTAAATGCAATAGCCTCGACTTTGCTAACACAAACCATAAAATGATAAATAATTTCGTAAGCACTCTAGATTGGCATAGCATATTATAAATCAACGATCCAAACGTTTTCTATGAGCTATTGCAGAGCCTCACAGAAAAAATCCAGGGTTTTATCCCCTTGACGATTTTTAATTCAAATACAGTTTCTTCTACTGTTCCGCATTTTCTCCAGAACAGACTTAAAAATTACGAAAGCAACTTAAAGATTCATATAAAAGCTCTTTGTCAGTTCATTTAAGGATTGCACAAATATTTGAATTAGCATCGAAAATTAGGCTCGCGAGAGATAAGCGTAGGGAGTCTCGGGCACTAAGTGATGCCAATTCATCCAAATCTGTTGCTCAAATCTTCCATGTTTGGTCATCAGCTTAGCGTTTGAATGTAACTCCGCCCTTACTCGACTGTAACAAAAAATTGTTACAGACGATTTGGGAAAAGAAGAGTTGTTAAATTAGTTTTTTTTGTCAACCACTTTACCACTGAAACTAGCCCCACTCCCACAATTACTATGCTTTCAACTTCTCTTCTAACAACCATTAATTTCTCGCCTTTATGTATTCAAAAGGAAATAGCTCACCTAAAAAAATTTACATTCGGTTGTAACTGATAACATTCCAAACTCACTTATTAAACAGTTAAGGAATTTTCCACCTTTATTAAGCAAGTTGTTCTCAGAATTTCTCGAAAATGGTTTCTTCATCGATTATTGGAAAACTTCTATTATAATTTCAGTTTTTAAATCTCGTTCCCGCTCGGACATTCATAACTATCGCGGTGTTCATAAAACGCCCACTCTTGCTTAACTCTTTAAAAAACTAATTGCAAAACAAATCACGGATTTTTGCATAAGCAATCAAATTATCAACTTTTCCAAACACGGCTTCTTACCGGACCACTCTTGTGAAACCTGCCACATGTCTTTTCTAAATCTACTAACCTCTTTTCGTAATGATCATCTATCTGTACAAGTTATCTATTTTTGATCTTAGTAAGGCATTCGATAAAGTGCCTCATAAACGACTTCTAGCTAAACTAGAAGCTGTATGATTTCTTAGTCCCCTTACTGACTTTATTAGATCATACCTAAATGATCAAAACCAAAAAGATTTAGCAGGGTCCTCATACTCAATTGCTACCCCTGATTGTAAGTGGTGTCATTCAAGGTACCGTATTAGGTCCTTTGTTGTTCTTACTGTATATAAATGATATTCCATAGATAGTTAAACATTATCAATCTTTTATTTATGCTGATGACCTCAAATGCGTGTATTCCATCTCTAACTCTACGACCGAATGGTGCCTAGAACTAATTCATTCAGATTTAGACGCTCTTTCGGCGTGGAGCTCCACATGGCTAATGGAGTTCTCACCTTCTATGTGTCGCTACATGTGTTTTGGGCCTGTAAGGCTGCCGCAACCTCTTATCTTCTAAGGTTGCCCTATGATTGAATGTTCCTCCATCAAGGACTTGGGCTTAAGCTAGACCAATAAATTAGATCTTTCGCCTCATGCCGATAGAATGACGGCCAAAGCTGCTCAGATTTGCGGCTTTTTTCTTATAATTTCTACCTTCCTGAAATTATCCTTCCTTTCTTCGGCTAAATAAACGAATCTAGCCATTCAAAAATTCAAAATGTCGAATTTAGAATTAAGAATTAATATTTGGTTCGCACTGGCAAGGCACTGTCTAAGCAAACATTAGTAACGAAATAAAGTTATGACAATGTGTGCAGATAAAATGTACAAATACATCACTTGTCCTGCTATGTCAACAGTTAGCGATGTTTTAAAATTAATGGTGAACTAGAAAAAATAGGCAGTGAAAAAAAACTCCTACCATAAAAATGGAGGCAGAGTTCGATAGGCCTTCATTTTTGAATAGAAGGTAGGAGAAAAACTGCTTAGGAAAAAAATGGTCAGGTGGTAGAGTATGGTAATACTGTAGTAGCATTTCAGAATGAGATAATGAAACGTCGAGGTAATTCGTTCTTGAGCACTTAGGCGCATGAAACAAAATCTCACGCAAATGCCTCAAGGAACTTAAGTCCTCAGCATCTTAGGATCCAGAATTGAATTCTGATAATGGTAAGTATCCAAAGTAACGGTAGCATTTTAGACTGTGGACCACCGAACGTGTACGTCCAAATGACATCATCGTTTGGATGACTGGTGATATAAGGAGACATCATAGTTCATGGGCGACCCGAGGTAGCGAAAATATAGTTTCAAGAGGGTCACTTAAATTCCCGATGTTCCTCTCTCCGAGTCATGGGGAAAGCTACTGGGAAAAGATGAGGAAAATAAAAAGTTAATAGAATCAGTATTAAGATAAATGTGCAGTCTTCGCTTGAATGCAGATAGACTAGTTAACGACCTAATTTCAATTGGCAAGTTATTCCAAAGAAAACTATACCTAGAAGCAAAGAAAAGAGAGCGTTTACACGTGGAGGATGCAGGGGGAGGTATAATTAGTGCAGAATTTCTTAGGTTATAAGGGAGACTAACGGGGGTAAATGACAGAAAGCTTGGGGAGAGTTGAACTATTATTTAGTCGGAAAGGGAGACAAAAGCCTGCTTCAAGTCACCTGACCCAAAGAAAATTTAGCCTCATTGGCTGCAATCTTGTTCAGTAGGAAGTAATTAAAAGATTCGGAATAAGAGGTTTTTTGTGTTTGAATGGCTAGATTCGTTCATTAAACCGAAGAAATTCTAAATTCTGAATGTGTATGTTAGCAATAGCGGTCAGCTTGAGATTGACATAAACTATGACTCCTCCTCCTCGACTTGGTCTATCTATCCTGAAGTACTGATATCCTCTGAGTGATATTGCAAAATCAGATATGTCCACAGTGAAGCACGTTTCATTGAAAGCCATAAAGTCTGGTTTAATTTAATCCACTACGTTTCAAAGGTCGTCCAGCTTGTTGATTAGGCTTTGGTTATTTGCGGAGATGACTTTCAATGCTCGATTCGTCGGGGAGACCCAGCCTTCAGTATAACAGGTTTTGGCCACATGAAAGACACATTTATCTGGACTATTTTACCGTCTTTGATTTTCAGCCGTTTCTCCCTTCTGCCAATTCTCTCCCTTAATTCTCTCCGTAATTCCCTCATTTTCAGCCGTTCGCTCGGCTCATAGTCCGGCTGAAAAAACACTTGTTTGTGCGATCCCCGTTAGGTCATTCGTCTTTCGAACAGAAGTGCTGCCTGGGTTTCATTTTCAAAAATAATTTTTAGAAGCCTTGAGGATATTTTTATGTTGCGGCTGGGGTCTGCTTTGCTTAGTCGGAAAGCTTTTTGCACGGTGTAAATTTCCCCTTTCTTCAAGAATGCACTGGTATAGTCATGAAGAAGATCTAGATCGTGTGTCACTCGTTCCTTCGGATTACAGGACGTGGATTCTGGGACACCCCGGATTATGATATTTCGCTTAAGGTTTATGGGCGAGGTCCTAATATGCCCACCCACGCTAGGGTGGGAGTTCACAGAGGTAGCCTTACTCGTGGATGCTGGCACTTCAACATGAGAGTGATTTTTGTCCGACGCTGGGCTTATGGGACTTACACTTTTGGATGACAAATTACCTTTGTCTTCCGAAACTCGTTTCTTCATTTTCTGGGATCCCTGCCGGTTGCCCTCTTTCCTTTCTGGAGACTGTTTAACGGCTAAACTGAGCTTAGTGGACGTAGCGCCATCATCCTTGTTGGATGTAATGGCTTCGGAATCTGTGCATGTGTAAGTGCGTTTGTCTCTCTCATGTTCCCCCGTTAGGGAATGCTTGTGCTCGGGTAAAATGTGAGGAGGTTTCTTCAACTTCTCTATCTCCATCTTCAGCCCTTTCATATGCTTCTCAATCTCCGAATTTTTTTGAAGAAGCTTAAAGAATATCGCACACGCTTCGTCCTCGTAATTGACATCCAAAAAACTTATCAAACTCTTGGCCCATTTGGCGGGAGGTGACTTTAAGGAAACATGCCTGGAATTGAGGTCATTCGTGTTATGATTAGTGTTTATGTCCTCATTTGAATTTAAGTCAGCGAGTTCGTCGTGTGGCGATAGCTCAGTGGTATCACCGTCGTTTCCCGCACATTGGTGCTTTGGTTCGATCCTCGGCAGTACCACGTATTTTGCACGATTCCCGAAGGGTATATTTTTGACTTTCATGCTAGATCGCAAAAACGATGTCTGGCGAGTATTTACCGCAATGTGAGCAAACAATGCGCCTAATTGTTCAAAAACGCTTTAAAAAAACTGGAAATGGTATGAAAAATATGCAAGAACGACTCAGCCGTTTGGAGATGTCGAAGGTCCTGGATAACTTCCGATCTTCACGAGGTAGTATACGTTTGGTTCCCTAAGTGGTTGTTAGTTTTTATTGGTGCAGAGGCTGCGTAGTCAATTTGAATAAGATGATAAACAAATTCCAGCAGAAAATAATGGGGTTAGTGAAGGCATATTGATATTTATTGATGAAATTATTTTTTAGCATAAGAAAGGTTAGCTCATGGCTATGGTAAGAAAATAAAAACGGAAATTTATTATAATCAGACGTTTATGCATCGATGTCAATATTTGTTACTGAAATTTTTTTAGTGTCCGATAGGTCAACTGATGGCTGTGATCGGAAAAGGAACGAAGAGATTCAATATTTATGATTATGCTCATTTTACACATTTATTGTGTTTATACAGCATGCAAAATATTCTTTTATTTGTTTCTAACCTGGTATTGATCATGGAATTGGTTAATTAAGATCTCTATCCCTAATAATAATTCGTACGCGAATCGGACGCGAATCGGATACGACCGTACGAATGCTCGGACGCGAATCGGATACTACCATGACCGCCTAATTCGTACGCGAATTGGATCTGAAAAATTCGTATCTCATTTTTAAACCACACAGTGGAACCCCTTTCTCTTTCTGTAGACCCACCAACTAGGTAAACGCTTTAAAACGACCCCCATTACATTCTGAGACAATTTTAACCAATGATAAGTTGACTGTCGTAAGACTGAGCAAGAAAATAAGGTATATTTTGTTTAAAAAAGTGTTCAAAATTGAGGTATACAAAAATAAGTCTGAAATCTGTCCCCAATTGAAGTCAATGGACTTATCCTGTATCGAGGGACCCGGCAATCCGTCCGCCCGTTCAATGGATCTCCCCTCTAAAATGCAAAGGCAGTGAATTTAGTCTGTGCGTGATTACACAATGGACTTTGAAATACTAATTATAAAAGCATCATAATCAGCTTGATTTTTAATGCAGGCAATTGTTGTCGAAAATGTTAACAAATTTGACTTACCGTCAAGACTCTTCACGAGGGTAACCTTAAGGCCCCTTTTGTGTAGGCGATCGCATGCCTTCTTAAAGGCATTCTTTAAAGCCCTCTCCAGCTGTAATTTGTCAACTTTTTGTGGATTATTCCACCTATTAAAAACCTCTGCGGCAACATGATTAAGTAATTAATATGCTTTTACTTACCCAAAATAAGAGCGTAGAGAGGGGAAGCAAAAAAGGCCTTTTGGTCTTGGTGCCTACCGTAGAAAGTCAAGGTGTAGGTAACCTCGTCAGCAAAAAGGACAGAAAATATGCGAGCAGCAAAACTGCTGACGCTATCGCCACCAAAGGAAGCTTAATACGTAACCTAGTAAGATAGTTTATAATGTGCAGGCTACCTACCAATTGCTTTCCTGCAGGATTTTTCTGTGAAGTCTTCGGTTATGGCGTCCAGTTCATCTAAGGCCAACATTGGTTTAAATATTTGATATTTTGACAACGGTTGGGGTGCTTGGGTGGCGGAGATCACCAAACGTTCCTCCAGAAGTCGCCGCAATGCAACCACCTTTTCTTTCAGGTCATGCAAATGGCGCAATTCTTGTGCATGGCACTGTATGTACCATCGATGGTTAGCTTTACCTGATGAGTGCCTTTGGTGTGTGGTTCTGTGACCACGTCACCTTTTCCGGTGGCACCTACTGCCGTCTACGTAAATTGTCTTTTTTAGGTATTAGCTTACCCACGTAGGAGGGAGACTGTGTGATAGGCAGTGTTTCACTTGAATCAATGCTTCCCAATGAACTGTCCTAAAACAGCGGTAACGGTGGTAATTGTTCTGCATACCGATGAGGATGAGACTGTGGGCAAGTATTTGACATAAACATGTGGATCTATTGGACATTTTGTGTTCCTTCTGGGACGTCCAGTATGAATTTTATCGTCAGACATAATGAGCTACAACCCAAAAGGAAAAGAAGGGATTAGGAATGTAAAATAGCTAAATAGCTAAATACGTTACAACACTATTGCCTATTAGACGCCTGGTAGGGTCTCGAAACTGCTCAGTTAACTGTTTAACAAGACGTAAATGAACGTACTCACCACTACCCATTGCCGTTACCGTTGAAACATCACTTGCCCCACCCAACAGCGTTCGTGCGTCTGCGGGAAGGTCCGAGGTCAGCCGTCTGATAATCTTCAGAAGACTGCTCAGATAAATTAATGGTTTACACGAGCGTGCTGCCCATGAACTCATAGCCTCTCGAACCCTTGGTTCCTCTTCAATTGTAGGTGCGCTTGAAAAGTTGTTTGCAGCCACGTCAGATATATCTGACACCCAACGTATCTCCTCATCAGCAGAGGAAATCTCTGAGTCCGAGTCGTCATATGACGAACTAGAGTAAGAGGTCAGATGCCATGACGATGAAGATGAGTCGGACGGATGCATTTCCCTCATATTCTCGGCAATTTGACGTAAATCATCCAGAAAGCCTTTCTGGGCACGTCTCCTAAGTGTTCTTCTAGATACTGCTTAAAACATTCTGCAAACAAAGCTTAGACAGTACCTTCCCGGTGCTAACCAAATATAAATTCTAAAATTCTAAAAATTCTAAATAAACGGTCAGTATTGACAGAACATGGGTGCAGGCAGTTAAGCGACCGGATCACAGCACGAGAGCGCAGGAAATGGCGTGGCACGGTGCGCGCGTGTTTGACAGCTCAGTGACCGATCGATTTGCCAATAACGCTGTGCGCATTATTTTGCGCCCTTAGCGACGCGTCATCGAGGTGCACTAGCAACCAATCAAATTCCAGCTACGATTGACGTACGACAGGTCGAGCTTCAAATCGTATTTCATTGCTATAAGGGATAGGTTGGCTAAATTTAGGGTAAAGAGAGATACACTTTGTTTTGAAATTACCATTTCAAAATGTTCAGCAAAAAAGGCCTCCATTGACTGTGGATAAAATTGGTACACAAAAGAGAGAGCTTCGGAAGCGAACAGAAGATATATAGTAACCGAAAGCTGCAATTGGTGGCAGCACGAAAGTCCTACCTACACCAGCCCTCTCTAGCCCCTCTGGACCTCTGGATGACAAAAATACAAACTGCAACGGAAAACTGTAAAAAATGCTGAAAACAGTCATTGTCAGGACAGGATTTCAAAACAACGGGGCCTATTAACAGCAAAAAAGTTCAACGTCGAGACGCGCAGGTGAATTTTCGAGAGCTAAGTGAAATCTTAAATCTTGAACGTATCTCTTCGTTCCTTGCTAACGTTAATGGCTTACTTGCTGATAAATGTTTTGCATTTCTAATCCTTAATCAATTTCGCATACCTGTGGTGTTTGTCTTGAACAATAGGTGCAACTAAACAGTCCATAGTGTTAATCAAAGATACGCTAATTTCTCGTTCTCAAATTTGAACGGATTTCTTCGTTTCTTGTTGTATTTATTTGCTTAAGTGTTGAAAAACGTTCATAAATGTTTTTATTTTACGCTTTACACAACTAAACATACTGTGGTTGTTATATTTAATAAAAGGTTGAATTATTCAGTCTCATAGTGCTTCAACCAACGTAGCCTCACTTGCCGTCCTCATAAATCCACGTACAAAAGTAGAATTATAAAGCGTGAACATAGAGTTGAAGTTTACATTTTAAAATTTTAATCAATTTTAAACAATAAGTTGTTTGCAGTAACCATTTTTACTGTCAAAATATCCATCAGTCGGAAATCTATATCAGCATGATTTTTTTTTTACCCTGCCTATCCTTCGTAGATTGCAGTCATATTTTAGACGAGAAATGAAACCAACAACCTTAAATCGTCGTAAGCTACTATCATTGGGTCCCAAGCGTTGCTTGATTACACCTAGTTGTCTCAAAATAGACTCAAATATGCAACTGATAGTAAAAGCCAAACAGCTAGATCTAATCGCTTTACAGATCTGCAATGACTTCATTATGAAGTTTGAATCTGTTTTATCTTTATTCAATAACCTGTGCGATGTTTACATATCTGATGTTCCCTCTCAGGACTGCAGACGTCTCGACGCGCCTGTTCACTTGGTCACCAGTGAAGCTTTTGGCAGACAGAAACATAATCATCATTTTCTCCTTAATAATGCTTCCATACACAGACGCCCAGTTGACGTTACTATGGGCTTTTTCCACTCTGGTGGTTTAAACTACAAAATAATGGAAGCAAAATGCTTCTCTTTGCATAGCAAGAATCCTCCTTTATTAGTGAAATTGTTTTCAAGAATTGAGGTGAAGTCAATCTTTGCTCAACGAAGTCACACTTTTCGCTATTTGGAAATGACAAAATGTTTCCTTTGTCGCGATCTAAAACAAAGAGAGCGGAAGAATGGGTCTTTTCTCTCAAATATATCATTAAATTCTCAACCCAATATTCTGGTTGTATTTCTGGTCGTATTTTCATTCATCTAACGCACCAGCTATTCAATCTCCTCAGATATCCAGTTCGGTCAGCCCCTTGACTCCACCTTCTACTTCGTTTCCCCCACGACAGATTGATGAAATTTCCAGTTCTTTCTGCCCACCTATTATGTCCGCAACCCAGTATAAAGCATTCGTACAGTCTAACTCGTCTTAAACACTTAGACTGACAGCTTCCCAACATAAGGCCTCTCTGTGAAATTTCACGAGCCAATACGCATAAATATCATACATCACATACAAAATCTCCTATCATCTCAATTTAAAGACAACTTATTTAACCTTCCACAAACTATCTCGTCCAATAACCCCACGGGTCATCTTATACCCTAATTATCTCACCTAAGACAGGTCGTCCGAAGGACGTTAATCCAACCCATACCCAAAAGCAAGGTAGCGCAGTTCTAACTAATCGCATACTGCCTTCTCCAAAACCAACCAAGCCCCTCCAAGAGGAAAAAAACCCTAAGCACGTTAACCGATATACAAGACCCAAATTCCCAACACTTAATTCTTATAGCTGCTTGCCCTCTCATACCAGTCTCTATATTCCATCTACTTTTCCCCCATTCCGTTTTACCTACCAACAGGCATATCGCAGTCTTAACCCCTATGGTGGTTTGATACCGGAAAGTTATAGTCCTGCACCTTTTAGATGTGCCTCTCTGCCGTTTTTTTTGACGTTTTTTATACCAATAGTTCTGGTAGATTTGGCCTTTACTCTACAAACCACAATAACTTCCAACTTAATCACTCACCTCCAAATTTATTTTATAAATAACGATAATCCTATTATGGCTGCACGAACTAACTTGCTGTCATATTACTTAATGCTAGATCCGTTATAAATAAGATGGTCCAACTAAGAGCCATCGCTTTAGAGTTGATGCCCGATCATTTATGTGTCACTACATCTTGGACCCATCCCTTAATTTCTGACTCTTTCTTTGTCATAGAGCAGTATGATCTGAACCGTCAAGACCGCATTAATAAGCGTGTTGGTGGTTGTCTTCTCTGTACTAAAGCTTCGTTTAAGCCCCTCACGTTTGATCTAGCTGCCACGTCATTCTCTGGTTATTACTGCTTCGAATCTATTATTCTGTGGCCCCGGTAAAGGGCGATTCTTGGATGCATTTACAATCCACGTTATTCATCATCCGATGATGATACAAAAGTTTGTGAAATTTTTAAATTTGTTTCGGAGTTCAATTTTAACATTAAATTAATCGCTGAGGATTAGAATTTTCCTGAAATTGACGGGATTTTCAAATTTTGTCCATCCAGATTTCAGCTTTTCCTAGATATTATTAATTTTTACTAATTGGTGCCAGCTAGTCCGTTCTTTAACGAGAGACAAGCCTAATTTAGGCCTGATTTTCACAAATGATATTGCTCCCTCTTCGTTGATTTTAAGCAGGGCCTCTTCCAAAGTGACAATATATTAATTAACTGTTGCCTTCCGCTTGTCTCTTTAAAAAAACCCTAGTGCCGTTAGTACCTATCATACTTTTTACCTCGCAGATATTAGCTGAATTAACAACTTTTTTGACTCATTCGACTGACAGCATCTCTCCTCCATGAACGACGCAGCAAATTTTGTGACTTCATGTCAGTTGTTTCATGTAACATCCTGGAATCTGTGCCAACCAAAATTGTCAAGCCGTTTGTATCGGAATCCATCGTTACTTACTTTCTTTTGCAAAGACTAAAGAAATTGAAGAGACGGTAAAAAGATCAATCTACTAGTTCGTTATCCATGCAGCAAAGGATTGCAGAGATTTTTAATAAGCCTCTAACATTCAGCACTGGAATTTCGGACCTTAGATCATCCCCAATTTACTGCGGTTGACGAGAGATGCTGGCTTCAAATTACCTTAAAAAATAGGAACTCTTTTCTCATTGGCTGTGTCTATTGCCCGCCCAATACCAGTGAGGATTTCGATCTTTGTCCCTCACAAGCATTCCATGCCGCAGTTGACTTTAAATTTTAAGTATTTCTTAATTGCAGGTAATTTCAACCTTCCTGACATTCGCTGGTTTCCGGTCCCCTCCGGCCCCATTAAGTTCGAGGACTTCCTCGAGGCCGTAGATATTGGCATGTGGACCCAGGTTGTTGACATTCCTACCCGATGATCAGGCATACTTGATCTAATCTTCTGCAGAGGTTGCCTGCCTTTGACAGTGTCATCATTAGGCCCACATGGGAGCTCCGACCATGATATAGTTGTTTCTACACTACAACTCGAAACCGATGAAACGCTTTCCAAAAAATATAGCTTTTTCTTTGATTTTCGATTAGCACTTTCGACAGAATTATTGATACATCTTAACTCCCACGAATGGCTAATTTCTTTCTGTGTCAGGATGTGAACAGCTGTACCGGTATGTTTTACGAAGTGTTAGATCCACTTATTTCTCGTTTTTTTTCCCCGTAAGAAATTAATTAATTTCACGGATGAGGTTTATCTCCTTTTATCTTTTCGCCGTAGGTTGCGTAAACTCTCTCGTCGATTCCATTTGCAAAACGGAAATTGCCGTTCTGCCCTTGATTCACCGTATTTTTGAGAAGGCCAAGAGGCTAACCGAAGAAAAACGTCTAGCCGAGGAGGTCAAATACGTGGAAAACCGTTCCTTAAATAAAGCGAAACGCTTTTCACGCCAAAATTAGAACCCATAGTAAAAAATGGCATCCGGTACTACTGGACTCCGTTGGCAATCCTGTAGTTGATGACAAATTTACGGCTGATAGTTTTAACGTTTTCTTGTCCATAAAATTTATTGAAAATTCGAGCGCTCCCCCTCTGCCCATCCAGTTTTGGACTGGTGCCGTCCTCGAGACCATAACTTTTACCCTCTGGGACGTAACCGTAGCCATTGGACGTTTTCGTCAATCTTATAGTCCTGGACCAGATGGCGAACCGATCAGTATTATAAAGGCGGATGCTAATAATATTTTCCAGTCACTTCTATGTAAGATATTTAGAGAGAGAGAGTTACGCTTTATTTTGAAATTAAAATTCCAAAACTTTCAGCAAAAAATGTCCTCCATTCACCGTGAATAAGGTTGGGAACACAAGCCACACAAAACCGGAAGATCACAAACAAATGGTCAAAGAATGCACATATTAACCTCATGAAGAATCATTCTTGAATGCGTCTCAAAATATCGACCAAATTGGACTTCTTTCAAAACTGTGCCAGCGTCGTGAGCCGATGACCTCATTTTTGTTGTTCAAAAAAACAAATAAGGTTAAGAATGGGTATAAAATGGGTCAAATAGGCTAACCGACATAGATATAAGAAATTTCACATGCGAATGGAGAGCGGAAAAGATGGCGGCTCAATTTCAAAAGCCAGCTCTTGAAAGTGAAACCTTTCTTAGTGAATGGAAGGAATCGCACATTCTACCTATCCCTAAACACGGTCAATCTACGTCATTTGACGATTTAGGCCAATCAACACACTATCCGCAGCTTCGAAAATCCTGGAGACCTTGATCAAAGATAAGATGATGTATAATTTAACTGAGAATAACCTATTGAGTGCAGCCCAGCAAGGGTTCCTCAAAACAAGGTCTTGTGACACATGTCAGCTCTCTTTCTTTGATCATGTTCTACAATCTAGGGATAATGGCTTTGCACTTTGCATAGTCTATTTCGATTTCACCAAGGCCTTCGATCGTGTTGCCCATGCCCTTCTTCTCCTGAATTTCTCCTCTTTCGGTATGTGTGGTAAACTTCTGAGCTTGATATCTTCTTACCTGAGCTCTCGCACACAGGATGTTAAGATCTCCAATGTTATCTCAGACCCCGCACGTGAGAAAAGTGGAGTTATTCAGAGAAGTGTGCTTGGCCCACTTTTATTTTGTCTTATTTTCAATAATGTACCACATTTATTTCGGTATTTTAGGCTCTTTATGTATGCCAACGATTAAAATGTGGCCTATCGATGGAAGCCGGCAGATCGCGACACCGTGCGTGATCTATTAAAAAATGATCTCAAGGCCTTTGCCCAGTGGTGCTGCACATGGCGCCTCTCCCTTTCTTGGCACAAATGTTCCGTTATGGTTGTCGGTGAAAACCATCAGCCTAATCTAAGCATAGATGGCCACGATATAAATGTACCTGGCGTTGTTAAGGACCTAGGCATATCATATTCTGACGGTCTCAATCTTTCAGAGCATTGCGCCCTGATTGTCTCCAAAGCACGCAGAACTGTCGGGTTTATCCTCCGAAATTTTAAAACTATTAATATAAGACTCCACCTTTATGAAATGTACGTTAGACCTGGCCTGGAATACTGCTCGTTTCTATTTAACCTTCTGCGCGCTAGCTAACTGAAGAAAATAGAATCGGTCCAGCACTTCTTTACGAAAAGAATTTTATTGTTCGAGCACCGTAATCTGTCATATCAAGAACGCTGTGGGCTTGTAAAAATTGATCCCTTATGGTTTCACCGAGTGCCGAAGGGACTCTTTTTACTGTTTAAGCTTTTGAATAGTCGCACCTTTAATCCCTTTACCACTGTGAGGCAGCTTGACCATCCTCGGCGCAGCAGTAATCGCAATGTCTTTTTATTTCTTCCATTAGCTCGCACAGTTAAGTATCGACAGTTCTTTTCGGTAAACGCTATGGCCATGTGGAATAAACTTCCCCATAATATAAAAGTCCAGCGGAGTTATTCTTTGATTAAGATAAATATTACTAGTTTTTTGCATTCAGAAGAGTTTCCAAGAATTCTGGGCACCGACACGGTAGAATCTGTTTTCCTGTTCGACGGAGTGCGCGGCATCTGAACCCGATCCCAGGTGTTATCTTGAGGGATACGGCACCATCCCTGTAGCCGGCACCCGTTGACTTCTTCGGCAGACAGTGAGCAACCGTACACGGATGCTTTCTTGCCTGGGGCAGAATCCTAGTTCCTAGCAAAGACAGAGAGACTGCATACAGACTGCAATTGTGTAAGCCCTTCCCTGATCTGAATTGCTATCATCCTTACAGGCGGCAGTTTTTTCTCCTGAATAACATAAAGATAGGAAAAAACATTTATAATGATATATATTCAGGAGTTTTTTTTCACTGCCAGCCTCTACCCACTGAATATTTCATCTGACAATGCCTGTAAACCGGCATTAAATACAACTTTTATTATTATTATTATCTTGCATGTAGCAGACAAAGGGAATTTCGCACACTCAGCAAGCTAAGGTTGGCAAAATCTGTTGCTCAACTGTTCCGTCCTCGATCCTCCTCTAAACGAGGATACGAAAGTCCTTCAATACTAAATGAAAATAAGAACTTTGTTCTCAAAGATTCTGACAAGGCAGAATTATTAAGCGCTTTCTTTACAAATAATCTTACAGTGAATACTGTACTGGTTTCGACGTTTCAGCCACGCTCATTCAATGTTATCAGTACCATTGAATTCTCCTTAGAATAAATTCTTAAAAACTTGCACTCTTCGGGGAATGACAGTATACAAAACTCATTTATCAAGAGAGTGCCAAGCTTCCCCGATTGCTTAGCCATATACTCTCAGTTTATCTTTTAAACGGATTCTTTCATCGCTGATGGAAGACATATATTATTCTTCCTGGCTTCGAGTGGGGATCTCGTTCGGACGTAAACCATTATCGAGGCGTTCACAAAACCCAAGCTCTAGCAAAACCTTATTGAAAAAATTATTTTTAATTAAATTCTAGACATTTGCAATATGGTTTTCTAGCTGGAAGATCATGCGAAGTGTGTCACTTAGCTTTTCTTAACCTCGTCACTTCCATTCGAATTGAGCAACAATCAGTGGTTGTGATCTACTTTGACCTGAGCAAAGCCTTTGACAAGGTACCGCACAGACGTTTTCTGGTGAAACTGGAAGCCCTTGACAGCCAGCCTCCTCTCCTTGACTTCATTGGTCCCTACTAGTCAAACCGCAGCCAGAAGGTCTTAGTTGGTAATAGCTATTCGACGCCTCAAACGATCATGAGTGGCGTTTTTCAGAGCACTGATCAAGATCTCATCCTCTTCATTCTGTAAATAAACAAAATTTCAACTATATTCAAAACTTCACAAAATGTCATTTACGCTGATGATCTCAAGCGCATTTCCTCATTTTCTTAAGACACCGCCAATAGTTGCGTTGCTAAAAATGAATACTGATCGACTTATGCTCTCACGTTGGAGCTCTAGTTGGCATATTGAATATTCTCCATTCAAGTGTAATTTCCTTTGTTTTCGCCCTACCAAGCTTCCAGGACCCCTAGTATTTCAAAATAGTACACTTTAAGAGCGATCCATCATAAGAGACTTAGGTCTACGTTACACTAATAAGATAGCATTATTTCCACATGCAGATCGAATTTCTGCAAAGGCTGCACAGATATGCGGTTTTATATACCATAATTTCTTCCTTCCAGAAATTACGTGAAGACCGTACCACGTGTTTGTTCTTCCCATCCTAGAAACCTCTTTGGTCTGATGAAAGCATTGACAGCTATAAGATTGAAAATGTTAAGCGAGTTTTTAGTTGAAGACTATTTTCTCTTCCTGGATCCAGTATCTCTTTTACGGACAGGTGTCAGTAAGAAAACATTAAATTTCTGTGGGTCAGAAGACTCAAGGCCGGTATCTGCTTCCTGTATCGCGTTAACACTAGCCCAAATCTCCCACAAATTAACGCTCTCACTTTGGTAGATCAACCTTATGCTACTCGTCATTCTTTCATGATCATTTCATCACCCCTTAGCTCCACAACTAACCGTTCTCAGTTTTTTGCCTCCAAATATGCTTTCATCTGGGATAAGCTTCCACTGAAAATTGGGTTGTCGTCTTCATTAGTGGTTTTCAAAACCAAATGAAGCAAACATTTAACTTCGGATGATATAAAGACGTTATGTCTGTTTTCTTTCCAAACTCGCAGCTCAAGGCATTCAGCAAACCCCAACTCTAGCAAATCGTCTTGAAAAAAATATTTTAAATCAAATTCTCGACTATTGCTTTGATAATAAGCTCCTAGGCAACTCGCAATATGGTTTTCTATCTGGTAGATCATACGAAGTGTGTCACTTAGCTTTTCTTTACCTCGTCACTTCCCTTCGTAATGAGCAACAGTCAGTGGTTGTGATCTACTTTGAACTGAGCAAAGCCTTTGACAAGGTACCGCACAGACGTCTTCTGGTGAAACTGGAAGCCCTTGGCATTAAGTCTCCTCTCCTTAACTTCATTGGTTCCTACTTGTCCAACCACAGCCAGAAGGTCTTAGTAGATTTAGACTCCGCCTTTATACAATGTACGTTAGACCTGGCCTCGAATACTGGTCGTTTCTTTTTAGCCTTCTGTGCGCTAGTGAACGGAAGAAAATAGAATCGGTCAAGAACTTCTTCACGAAAAGAATTTCATCGTTGGAGCACCGTAATCTGTTGTATTGAGAAAGCTGTAGGCTTGTCAACATTGATCCCTTATGGTTTCGCCGAGTGCAGAAAGGAATCTTTTTATTGTTCAAGCTTTTGAATAGTCGTACATTTAATCCCTTTACCACTGTGAAGCAGCCTGACCACCATCGGCGCAGCAGTCATTGCAGTGTCTTTTCATTTCTTCCATTAGCTCGCGCAGTTAAGTATCGTCGATTCTTATTGGTAAACGCCATAGCCATGTGGATTAATCTACCCCATAGTATAAACCTCAAAGCGAAGTTATTCTTTGTATAAGATAAATATTACTAGTTTTTTGCATTCAGAACAGTTTCCAGGAATTCTGGGTGCCAATACGGAAGAATCTCTTTTCTTTTTCGTTGTAATGCACGGCATCTGAACCCGATCCCAGATGTTACCTTGAGGGATACGGCACCGTCTCTGCAGCCTGCACGCATTGACTTCTTCGGCAGACAGTGAGCAACCGTCCACGGATGCAATCTTGCCTGGGATAGAATCCTGGTTCATAGCAAAGACAGAGAAACTGCAAACAGACTGCACTTGAATTAGCCCTGTCCTGACCTGAACTGTTTTCATCCTTACAGATGGCATTTTTTTCTCCTGAATAACATAAAGCTAGGAAAAACACTTATAATTATACATATTCAGGAGTTTTTTTCACTGCCAGCATGATCCCCACTGAATATTTTATCTGACAATGCCTGTAAACCGGCATTAAGTACAACTATTATAATTATTACTAGTAACTAGCTATTCGACACCGCAGTTGATCACGAATGGCGTTTTTCAAGGCACGGATCTAGGTCCCCTCCTCTTTATTCTGTACATAAACGAAATTTCAACTTTACTCAAAAATTCACAAAATTTCGTTTACGTTGACTATATAAAGTGCATTTATTCATTTTCTAAAGACACTACCAATAGTTGCTTTGATAAACTCAACACTTCTCTACTTATGCTCTCACGTTTGAGCTCTAGTCGGAAGATGGAATTTTTTCCATCCAATAGTAGTTTCATGTATTTTGGCCTTGCCAAGCTTCCTGGATCCCTAGTATTTCAAAAGAGT
Organism: Schistocephalus solidus; assembly: GCA_017591395.1. Lineage (NCBI taxonomy): Eukaryota > Metazoa > Platyhelminthes > Cestoda > Diphyllobothriidea > Diphyllobothriidae > Schistocephalus > Schistocephalus solidus. The sequence goes on along the minus strand of WEDG01000310.1, from coordinate 37,267 downwards.
ACACTTCTAGAACGAACAACCATAAGAGACTTAGGTTTAAGTTATACGTATAATCTAGCATCATCGCCTCTCAGATCGAATTTTTGCAAAGGCTGCACAGATATGCGGTTTTATATCACATAATTTCTTCCTTCCGGAAATTAAGTTAAAAATGTAACGCGTGTTTGTTCTTCCTATCCTGGAATACTGCTGTCCCCTCTTTGGGCTGATGAAAGCCTCTGACCGCAGTAAGATTAAAAAATTCAGAGGGTTTTTATTCGAAGTCTATTTTCTATTCCTGGATCCAGTATCTCTTATACGGATAGATGCCAGTTAGCAAAATTAAACTTCTGTGAGTTAGAAGACTCGAAACCAGTTTTTGCTTCCTGTTTCGCGTTAATTCAAGCCCAAATCTGCCACCAATTAACGCTCTCACTCTGGTAGATCGACATTACGTCACTCGTTATTCCTCCATGATCATTTCGCCACCTCTAAGCTCCACAACTAACTGTTCTCAGATTTTAGCCTCAAAATATGCTTTCATCTGGAATAATCTTCCACTGGAAATAAGGTTATCGTCTACATTAGCGGTTTTCAAAAAAAAATTACGCAAACATATAACTTCGGATGATATAAAGTCCTTATTGTCTGTTTCCTTCCCAAACTCGCCACTTTGGAATTTTGAAAAGGGTCCCCCTGGTATTTCAGACCGCTCCCTTGATATTAAATTGGTCTCTCATTATAGTTTCATCATCCTCTGCACAGCAAATGTTTTAAATCACTTTTTCATCCCTCCCTTTAAAACTAACATCACCATCTATTGACAACCTTGATAATTTCCTCTGATTTTACAACCCTACAGATGGTCTCCTGGTTCAGTTGATGATCGAGGCGGGTTCTGATGGTTTTGACTTTTTGATTAGTGGACTATGCTGTCAGCAAGGTCACCTCACGATGATAAGCTCTTCTGTCCTCTCTTCATTTCGACCCTAGTGTCCATGATGAGTTCCTCCACTCTCACCTCCACTGGTAGTTATAAACAGTAGCTATGACTATTATATTATGTCTTACCCTCTCTCTTCGTTTCGAACCTGTTGTCTACGATGACCTCCTCCTCTCTCACCTCCATGGTGGTAATCAACAGTATCTCTGACTGTTATATTATCTCTCGACCGACAAGGAGTGTTCCAAACCCTCATACGTTGTCACCAACATCACAATACTATCCCACTCCATCGTACTAATCCCATCAACTCTAGCTGTTAAATCTTTAGAGAAGAAGTTTTTTCTCCTAGAATTTCTCTTTAAATTTGAGGATCACCGAATTTCTCCCACGATTTTACTGTACGAGTTTTGTCACTGCTTCTTTCGTTGTTCACCTTATATTCAAAAGATTGCTGACTTTTGTTTTAAAAATGGCGAATCGTTCTGAATTGGATGTGCCTACCATACCACGCATTTCTGCTGTTCATATGGCTGTTCACACAATGCAGCAATTATCTACTTTTTATTTATTAATACCAGGATACTAAGTTTGTAATGATGGGGCCCTCTGGACCTTAAGTATACAATTTATTTATATTTACTTGCGCGAAAATTCCATCGGCAAGCACTGACTGCATTTTAGGATGAAGTCATTAATTGTTGGAGAAAACCTCTTCACACTCAATCTCAACGGATTGACTAACTTCCGCATTATACCCAAGCACACCAGGTGCATGTTTTCTTTTGGAGAACAGCCAAACATGTCAATAGATAACTCCTCGAAAGGCGATTTGCCTCTTTGGTGGAGTCCCTCCTTACGCGATCGAAACGAACGGTCGTCCCGAAGACGCCCGCTGTACCCAGGAGACTTCATGCGTTTTGCAATAAAAATTCCGACATGGAAGCACCTACAGTGCTTCCCGTTACTTTAACCAAACGATATACCTGTTGCATCCATAGTACCCCTTTTTTCGCTTTCACCTGTCGGACATATGAGCGAGCTGGTGAGTCGCATATGACAAATAAAAACTGAACCTTCAGTAATTCTGCGGTTTGTTGGACCCGCAGGCTTATTCCCAAAATTTCTTGCAATTCATCAATGCAATCTCCCAGAAAAGCATACAGTGGCTCCGGCTTTTCGAACTAAGAGAACACACCTCCAACAACCGGCTATTTAACTACCGGGTAGTTTACCTGAGCAAAAATTGGCCAGAGGCATCGTCCTGATCCTTTAAACAGCTTCATCCCATAGGTGTGCAACTGGATGCCCATTTCAGGAATTTCGTTGCTCACTGGTGATTCAGCTCATCCAGTAAACCACGTATAAGGCCCAGGGTGACATCGCTTCCGATCTTCAGGACCTTGTTACTGCAAGTACGTGGAGTACGTGGGTCCGTTGGAACTTCTGGATCGTAAGATTGGAGCATATCTAAAAAAGCTTAAACAGTTGCTAACGGCATATTCGTCTTCAGGCAGACGTGCTGCAAATCCGCGAGGAAGCATCTACCTTGTAATTCGCTCGTGTGTTGTGTCATCCCGATAGATTCTGAACTCCAACTCACACTAACAGTGCCTGAAAACCTACAAGTTGAAGCTTCGGAAAAATGTTCAGGCATTTGAGGCTCTAGGGAGAGGTAACACGCCGATGACGAAGATGGCGGCATAATACGCCCGCTTTGCACGCCATATCCGCTTTAACACGATGCTCCACTTGACTCCATTATATTTCCGCGTCATGGGTTCTTTGCCTGGACAACAGAACACAATATATAAAGGATATAAGGGCATATTTAACATTCAGTCAAGTACCAAAATCACCGTTAGTGTTTTAAATTTAACTCGAGCAAAAGTAACTTTACAATAAATTTAAAGGCACAATTTAACAAATTATCTTATAAAACATCTCTGGGCCACTGAATTACCTACTTCAGCATCAGCTGCTTTGCGACCAATCATTTAATATTTAAAGTCTCACAGAAAGGCTCGGCCCACGCTTGGCAGATAAATGCCCTCCAAATGACTATCTTTAACAAAGTTCAGTTCAGTTCAGTTTTATTAAGGGAAATATAGGCGAAGCCTTTGAGCTCCCTATTGATGTCAGTGACACTGTAAATTAAAAAGGCTGACATATAATGGACGTTGGACAAAGGGTTATCTCACGGACACACTGCAGGGCATCGGACAAACAATTATAAAATAATGTTACTCAAAAATAGGGAGTAGTATGTTATATGATGCGGAAATTGTGGATGGGAATATGTTTCAGGATATGTGTTAGGTTCGGATGTCGTGGTGGTACTTATGGCTGTACTGGTATCCATACTCAGTTCATCACAATCCCCACTAATTACGGTTAATCCCTATTTTATCCAGTAAATATTGCCTATTTGAATTTAAATTCAAACACTTATACCTTCCTTAGTCTTTGCAACCTACCTGACCATATGGTAAATATGGCTTTAAAAGTCAAAGGGGCCAGGCCCCTTCTTGCTCACTCTGAGCCCCCTCTAATAAAGGGGACATGTGCTGGTAGGGCGGCCATCTGCGAATGCGTCTCGAAATTGCACCAGATGTTCTTCAAAACGGTGCAGGCGTTTGCAAATTACCTTCTTATCGTAGTTAATATAAACAAAGCGTTCTATATAGTAGTATTTAATGAGAAAATGGGCCAGCCCATGTAAACATAAGATAATTTACATATGAATGAATGAGAATAAATGGTGGCTCAAATTCCAAAGCACGCTGGTAGTTCTTTTATCTGAAATTATTTTTAATAGCAGAAAGGTCAACTTATGGTTATAATAAGAAAAGAAAAGGGGAATTTAAGATTATTGGAAGTTTTTTAAATTATGACACTATATGTTGCTGAAATTATTTTAAGTGTCCGCTTGGCCAACTGATGGCTGGGATAAGAAAAGAACAGATTATATTTTTATGATTTTAGTGCGTTTATGCATTTATGGTGTTTATGGGATATGCAAAAATTTGTTTGTTTCTAACATGATGTTGATCCTGTAATTGTCGGTGTCAAATATTTATAGTTTTATAGAAGTTATGTTAATAATTGTTATTGGCAATTGCACGGAGATCTCCTGCAGATATTCTGCATTGTGAAGGGATTGGATTGTTGCCAGAAATTCTTCGAATTCTTTGAATTTGCTACCCCAACCCATCTCCGCGGTCACCCATTGAAACTGAGTGTCCAGCAGGCGAGACTGGATGTGCACTAGTTCTCCTTCTCTGTCAGAGTGGTCAAACCATGGAATGCCCTTACTATAGACGTTGTGATATCACTATCGCTGGAAAGCTTTAAAAGGAACCTTGACAGGTTTATGTTCCAAAATTATCAGGAGCCCTAAGGGATTTAACTGAACCCTCGAGACTCACACACCACGTGTTATATTTTATGATTGCCTTTAAACTTTTGCAACTCACATGGTTTCGCTGTATACCGCACTTACTTTCATGTTATAAATAGGGTATTCAAAGGCTTACGCATATTTCGCTCAATAAATTGAATTGAATTGAAATTGGGTTGCCGAAATTATTTTTTTTGTCGGGTGGGTCAAATCATGGCTGTATGATATGAAAAGAATTTCGGGAATGTTTTTTTAAATTCAGTAATCTTTGACTTTTTATTATACCCTTAGGGAGGGCATTTTATATAATCGCATATCTTAAGGAATAGAAGTTTGATCGTTGGGCTTTTTGTAATTTGGCTATATAAGGAGCACTAAAGGAAATAGGTATAAAATATCTGCTCACAGGTCAATAAACGGAGCAGCAGAGACTGATACCCAAGTAAAGTTATCCATTCTGTGTAGCTTCTTTACGCCAGTATTAACTCGAGAGTTCATTGTTTATTCTTTATTTCTTCCCCAAACAGTTCAATCAATCTCACTCTCCTTCTTCAACATAAGAACTGTTCACTTAGTTGGCACAAGTGAAGGCAGCATTGTTCTAAGGATTTGACGGCGCCAAGCAGTGCCAAATCAATAAACCTATTATTATTATTGCTCCGGATGAAACCCATCGCTTTCTCTTCCTCGTCTACGGAACGACTGTCTCAGTGACTTAGAATGAGAATTTGTCATGCTTGTGGAGGATATAAATATGGGCTGAAGTCAACTGCACTGACGATGCTAAAAGATAACAATCGAATATAAGCAAACTGATTGTTTGGTTGACTAGGTGGCGTTTTAAGTTAAATAGATAGATAGATATTTTATTTAAGTACCCGAAAGGGCCTTGTCATCAGGTAAAAAAATAAAAAGAATGCACAATCTTTTATAGTTTTTGATATATAAATAGTAGGTCAGCTTCTTGGCGATGTCAAGAAACACGAGGGATAGGTTAAAAAAAACAAAAAGAGTAGATGATGAAAAAAAACGTTTTAAGCATTTTTAGGGAAAGGTATAGGTATAAAGCGCCTTGGGTTTAATGAGAAAACTGTCGCTCCTTGGAGAAAATATAGGGCTGAGGTAGGAAAGTCATGCTGGCGGGCGCTTTTGAGGGTTCAAACGCTCCTTGTCATGGAAGAAATCATGTAATAATAGGGGTATCCATAAGGGATTTATTTGTTTATTTATTGACAGTTTACAGGCAAGATCAAAAGAGATATAGAGTAGAGGGTCGAGCTGACAGTAAAAAAACTCCTGATTGCTCATTAAAGTATTTTAAGGAGAAAAAACTGCAGCTTATTGAGGGATTAAAGTTCAGGACAGGGAAGCGTTGACACAGATTCACGGTGAAGTACTTCTCCTTTCACTGTTATGGATCTGGTAGTCTGCGCCAGCATGTATGTAAGCGAACGGCTGTTCGCTGTCGACTGAGGAATAAGCCGTTTAAGGTCTGCAGAGCCAGCAATATTGCCCTCAGCATGAAGTCCGGCACAGGATTCAGAGTTCGTCAACGCCGTCAGAATGGAAGAGAGCTTCCACAGACTCAGAACACAAAATATTTGGAAGGTGTCCTGAATGTAGAAAACGAGTGACAGCTCTCGTAAACAAGGGATAGCTTTGCTGAATTTTGATACTTCTGGGAAGCTTATTCCAGATTGCTAGAGCGTTTACCGAAAAAAACTTACGGTATCTAACGGTGCGTGCCAAAGGAATAATAGAAATACATCTCGATGACTGGTTCGCCGAGAGTGGTCAAGCATCCTCAGAGATGTAAGGGGGTTAAACGTACAATTATTTAAAAGTTTAAACCGTATAAGTAGTCCCTTCTGTAATCTGTGAAGCCACAACGAGTCAAGGCTTGTAAGCTCACAGTGTTGTTGTTTGTACAGGTTTCTGTGTTCTGAAGAGAAAACTCTTTTTGTAAAGAAACGCTGGACTGATTCTGTCTTCTTCCTTTTACAAGCGTGAAGAAGACTCAATAGAAACGAGCAGTATTCCAGACTAGGTCTGACATACATTTTATAAAGGCTGCTCCTAATATTGATGGTATTGAAATTTCTGAGAGTTTACCCAGTAGTTTGGCGTTCTTTTGAGCCAATCAAGGCGCAGTGCTCCGACAGATTAAGACTACTAGAATACGACATGCCCAGATCCTTTATTACTCCGGGCACAGTTAGGTCGTGACAATCTATGCTAAGGTGGGGCTGATGGTTGTCGCCAATAACCATAACGGAGCACTTGTGCCAAGAAAGTGAAAGGCGCCATGTGCAACTCCACCGAGCGAAGGCCTGAAGATGCTTTTTTAAGAGCTCAAGCACGATGTTGCGATCGACTGGTTTATATTGATAGGCAACTTTTAAATCGTCAGCGTACATAAAGGGCCTACCATACTGAAAACAATCAGGAACATCGTTGACAAAAAGGCAAAATAGAAGCGGGCCGAGCACGCTTGCCTGAATAACTCCACTCCTCACATGCGTGGGGTTGAATATATTATCAGAAATTTTAACTTGTTGTGCGCGAGCATTCAAATAGGAGGATAGTAAGTTCAGAGGCTTGTTACGTATGCCAAAGGAGGCAAGTTCCAGCATAAAAAGATCATGGTCAACATGAACAAAAACCTTCATGAAATCGATGTAAACGGTGTAAACTGCAAAACAGCTGTCTCCTGATTTTAGCACATGATCAAAGAAAGAGTGCTGGCAGGTGTCACAAGAACATTTTTCGAGGAACCCATGCTGAGCCGCATAAGTAGGTTGTTGACTGTAAGGTGACGTATGATCTTGTCTTTCATCAAGGTCTCTAAGATATTCGAGACTGCTGGCAGTGTATTTATTGGCCTAAAGTCGTCAAATGACGAAAGTCGGTCGTATTTGGGTAAAGGTAGAGTGTTCGATTCCTTCCATAAAATAGGGAAAGATTCACTTTCAAGAGCAAGATTAAATATCTTATAGAGAAGGGACGGAAATATATCATTTGCATCCGCCTTTAGAACGCTGACCGGGACACCATCTGATCCAGGAGTTTTTTCCCTGCCAGCCTCTACCCACTGAATATTTCATCTGACAATGCCTGTAAACCGACATTAAATACAACTATTATTATTATTATTACTATTATTAATGTAAGAGTGACGAAAACGCCCAATGGATACGGTCACGTCCCGGTGGGTAAAAGTTATGGTTTCGAGGACGTAACCGGTCCAAACCTGGATGTTAGGAAAGGGAGCGACAGAATATTCACTAAAAAATTTAGACAAGAAAGCATTGAAGCTATCAGCTGTCAACTTAGCGTCAGCAATAGGGTTTCCTAGGTCGTCTCGAAGTACGGGGCGCTGCATTTTTATGTGCGCTTTTAATATGCGCGAAAATGGTTTCTAAACATTTAACGAAGGATTTTTGACAAAAATGGCCTCATCAGCTTGTCTTTTATCGTCAGACAGCCTCTTAGCTTCTTCAAAGATTTGTTGGATCAAGGGCAGGACGGTGGTGTAATTTTGCAGATGAAAACGACGAAAGAGTCTACGCTGTCTATGGCGGAATGATAAAGGGAGGTAGACTTCATCCTTGACATTTATTTTGTTCTTACGGGGAACAAAACGAGAAATAAGTGGACCTAAAACTAACTTTAGTCTCTTTCCCAACCCAAAAAGCTTTCAAAATCCCCAAATAATTACCCATTCTAATTATGTTACCAGTTTTTCGAAATCATTTTTTTCTTTTTCAAAAGCACGTTTTCCACCAATTCATGCTTACTTCCTAAAAATCTCATTTCTATGCCATTCCCTTTCTTTCCCATGCCACAATACAGCCTTCCCTTCCATGGTTTTCATCCAAATATGCCGTTGTACAATAATCGCAGTATTCTTAACAGAAAAATTTTGACAACTTGTAGACCAGAGCAATTTTGTTTCCCACCGTTCGTTTCTTCTTTCCAGTTTTCTTCTTCACCACCAAATTATCCTTTTTTATAAATACTGATTTAGAATTTTTTAGAATTTATATTTGGTTAGCACCGGGAAGGTACTGTCTAAGCAAACATTAGTAACGAAATAAAGTTATGACAATGTGTGCAGATAAAATGTACAAATTCATAACTTTTCCTGCTATGTCAACAGTTAGCAATGTTTTAAAATTAATGGTGAACTAGAAAAAATAGGCAGTGAAAAAAAACTCCTACCATGAAAATGGAGGCAGAGTTCAATAGGCCTTCATTTTTGAATAGAAGGTAGGAGAAAAAAACTGCTTAGGAAAAAATGGTCAAGTGGTAGAATAGGGTAATACTGCAGTAGCATTTCAGAATGAGATAATGAAACGTCGAGGTTATTCGTTCTTGATCACTTAGACGTATGAAACAGAATCTCACGAAAATGCGTCAATGAACTTAAGTCCTCAGCATCATAGGATCCAGAATTGAATTCTGATGATGGTTAGTATCCAAAGAAACCGCAGCATTTAAGACTGTTGACCACCGAATTTGTACGTCCGAATGGTGTCATCGTTTGGAGGACGGGTGATATAAGGAGACATTATAGTTCATGGGCGTCTCGAGGTAGCGTAAATATAGTTTCAAGAGGGTTACTCAAATTCCCGATGGTCCTTTCTCTGAGTCATGGGGAAAGCTACTGGGAAAAGATGAGGAAAATAAAAGGTTAATAGAATCAGTGTTAAGATAAATGTGCAGTTTTCGCTTGAATACAGATAGACTAGTTAACGACCTAATTTCAATTTGCAAGTTATTCCAAAGAAAACTATACCAAGAAGCAAAGAAGAGAGAGCGTTTACACGTGGAGGATGCAGAGGGAGGTATAATTAGTGCAGAATTTCTTAGGTTATAAGGAAGACTAACGGGGGTAATGACAGAAAGCTTTGGGAGAGTTGAACTATTATTTAGTCGATGAGCGTAACCCGCAGCTCAGGAATACGCTCAGCTTAGTTTCACTCAATGCGAGATCAGTTGTAAATAAGATGGCTGAGCTTAGAACAGTAGCCTTTTAGTTTGATCCAGATGTGCTGTGCATCACAGAATCCTGGGTTCAGTTCAGTTCAGTTCAGTGTATTTGAGAAAAATAGGCTTACGCCTTTGAAATCCCTATTTGATACAGAAAGTCGGAAGAATAATAAGCAATGTAAAAAAAGTTACAGTCAAGTGAATGCAGGCAGATTTACGTGGTACACTGATATTGTTAAGGTAAGTAGTCACATAATCTTCCTGGTGCAGCAACATATGTATGTCAAGCCGATGTTTAAATATATTCACAGACTGGGACATAACAATCGCCTCAGGTAGGTTATTTCACGGTTTCAAGACACGGTTGGTGAAAAAATACTTCCTCACATCCAATCTTACTTGGGGCACACTTAGTTTGAATGGATGACCTCGGAGATTATTCGTAGTAGCAAGTTGGAAAAAAAGTCATCACATAGGAGGGCGCAATCCATGCCACACACGATACGGAAGGTTTGTATCAAGTCTCCGCACAACTGCCTATAACTCAGAGGATAGAGCTGTAGGTTATTTAGGCGAATCTCATATGGCAGTTCACCTTGACCTCTTACTAATTTTGTGGCTCGTCGCTGTACCCTTTCGAGCATTTTGTAGTCCTGTTGGGTCCACGGTCGCCAGGCTTGGATCGCATATTCAAGATGGGGCCTAACAAACGTACCAAAGACTTTAGAATAGCAGTCTTCATCGAAAACTTTAAATGCCCGCTTGATAGAGTACAGCATTGAATTGGCGGATTTAGCCGCCTTGCAGCATTGCGTAGAAGGCTTCAGGTTGTCTGTCATCCAAACGCCGAGATCCTTACGTGTGTGTGTTTCTCGAAGTGGCATACCGTTCAAAAAGTAGGGTCGCATATCAGTGACCTGATTCCGACTTCCAAGACGTAGCAGGGCGCATTTGTTTTGAGTTGAAGGACAAGAGCCATTTTGCGGGACCACTCGTCCAATCGATGGAGATTTTTCTTGGAAATCGTCTCCATCGGCAGCATTGTTGATAACTTTCCAAATTTTTTTATATCGTCCGCAAACAAAGCAAAGTCACAGTCCAATTCCTGTACACAATCATTAATAAACAAGAGAAATAGGATTGGTCCGAGAACTGAACCTTGCGGAACTCCACTCTTGATAACCGTGTGCTTTGATCCCGATCCGCCTACGCAGATCACTTGGGAACGAGAAAATTCTTGATCCACGTAAGAATTTTGCCTCCAATACCAAACATTCTTAACTTATAAAGGAGATGCTGGTGCGGAACACTATCGAATGCCTTCTGGAAATCAATGTAGGCCACATGCACAGTGTATTTTGCATCGAGTGCTTTTTGTCCAGCTTTGCATACTATAAAAGTAAGTTCGTAACACACGATCTTCCCCTACGAAAAGCCGTATTGTGCAGTTGATAAGAGGTTATGGGTTTCTAAATAAATCATCAATTCCTTTTTGACAAGCTTCTCCATAACCTTGCAACAGATTGAGGTCAGGCTCACAGGCCTGTCGTTTGTAGCAAATGCACGACTACCGCTTTTGTGAAGCGGTGTAATGTGGGCTGTTTTCCAGTCGGTAGGAAGCATTCCCGTGTCGAAAGATTTCTGGCACAGAAAGGATAGCGGTTTGGCCAGCTCTCGAGCAAGTTCGAGGAGTAACTTTGCTGGAATCTCGTCGGGGCCAGGGGATTTGCATGCGTTTAGACTTTTTAATTCTTCAAAGACCACCTCTTCTCGAAAGAGCATATCCTGAATAATTGGTGCTCCCATAGTCTCGCAACTAGATGGAATAAAAACTGATTCTCGGGTGAAAAACTGACTGAAAAGAACTGTGAAAAAGTGTTCAGCTTTTGTTTTGAATTTCTGTAATCTCGAAACCATCATCGTTTCTCATTGCAGGATTTGGGTTCCTGTTTCGTGTGCTTTTTCTTACATAGCTGTAGAGCAATTTGGGATTGTGAACTGCTCGCTGGAGCAAATCCCTCTCGTAATCCCGTCGGCTGTTGAAGATTAAAGCTTTTAACCTTGTTCCTTTGCGTTTTGTATGTTTGCAAGGCTAAATTTTTCATTGGATCGGCAAAAATTTCTTCCAAAGCTTTCCTTTCCTGTTAATCTCTCGTTTCAGTTCCTTGTTAGCCACTGTGGTCTGTTAGATATCCTTAGTTTTTGATGGCGGACAGTGGCATTTTATTAGGTTCAACAACCACTCCTTAAATAAATGCAGTCTTCAGAGACATTCCCGGAAGAAAAGATCCTGAGTCCATTCGTGATGCCTCAGCTCTCATCTTTGCAAAAAGTGTCCCCGCCATAGATTGGGCCTGGTTTCATTCATTGCAGGTGGCACCGAATATGAACCATACTCCCATGAAAGTACTGCATGATCACTTCGACCAAGTGGAGGTAGGTAGTGAACCTCGCTTATACTGTCAGGATCTTTAGTGAAGACGAGATATAAACAACTAGCCTGTTGTCCTCCACGCGCTCTTGTTGGAAAAAATACATGTTGTGTGAGAAGAACTTCAAGTGTTGACTTAAGCAGACGGTGATCGAAAGACAACTTTGAGCACTGCGCCAGCAGATCGTTCCATCGAATGCTGGGTGCATTAAAGTCCCCATTAGAACAACATCAGGTCGACTACCAATCTCCTTTATGTTCTCCAACAAACAAGTATCAGCGTCAGTGTCTGTCCCCGGTGGTCTGTAGAGAGTCGTGACTTCAAGGGACTGCGATCCCCGCGTCCTTATTTTCAGCCAACTAGCCTCAATACCATTGTTAATCTTCTCTGTCATTTCACACACTGTGAAATTGCTTTTAACATACATTGCAACTCCTCCACCCTGGCGGTGAGTGCGTTCTCTCCTGAACAACTGGTACCCGGATAAGGCTACTTCGCAATCGCTGATGTTCTGTGACAGCCATGTTTCTGTGATTGCTTTAATATCGGGAGACAGAATGGCTACCTGAATTCTCAGTTCGTCGAGCTTCGAAAGCAGACTTTGGGCGTTGGTATACAGGAATTTAAGTTGGCGGCACTCGGCCCTGCCAAATTCCGTTTTTCTCGAGTGTTCACTCTCTTATTTCTGACTCGACGCTTGCCATAGATAATTTTAATTTGTACCGACAAGACCGCGCTGAAAAACGTGGCGTTGGTTACCTCCTTTATATTAAGTCCTCCTTTGTACATTTCCCTTTTCAGCTGAGCAGTTCGTTCTTTTCTGATAATGTTTGCTTTGCTTCAGTCATCCGCCCGCACAATAAAAAGCGGTAATTGGCTGTGTCTATAATCCTCCGTGTTATTCTGGTATTGAAAGCGAGCTCTGTGAACTATTTAAAAAAGTTGCAGATAATCAATTTGATGTCAAAATAATCGTAGGCGATTTCAATCTGCCAGACATTGACTGGCAGGCAAATTCCTCTCCACCGAAACATCAGAAATTGGTCGATACTATTAACTTTTCAAATATGTCCCAACTGGCCAGATCAGTTACTAGAAATGACAAAATTTTAGATTTAATTTTTACAAATGATTTCCACCCTCTCTTTATGAAGTTCCATCATGATCTATTCACAAGTGATCACGCAATAATTCACTATTGTTTTCCTGTCCCCTTCTTATGATGCCTAAGGTTAAATGCAAACACCTCGACTTTGCTAACACAAACCATGAATTAATAAATAATTTCGTAAGCACTCTAGATTGGCATAGCATATTCTCAATCAACGATCCAAACTTTTTCCGTGAGCTATTGCGGAGCCTCACAGAACAAATCCAGGGTTTTATCCCGTTGACGATTTTTAATTTAAATACAGCTCCTTCTACTGTTGCACATTTTCTCTAGAACAGACTTAAAAAAATTACGAAAGCAACTTAAAGATTCATCTAAAAGCTCTTTGTCAGTTCACTTAAGGATTGCACAAATATTTGAATTAGCATCGAAATTTAGGCTCGCGCGAGATAAGCGTAGGGAGTCTCAGGCACTAACTGATGCCAATTCATGTAAATCTGTTGCTCAAATCTTCCATGTTCGGTCATCGGCTAAACATCTGAATGTAACTCCGCCCTTACTCGACTGTAACAAAAAATTGTTACAGACGATTTGGGAAAAGCAGAGTTGTTAAATTAAGTTTTTGCCAACCACTTTACCACTGAAACTAGCCCCACTCCCACAATAACTATGCCTTCAACTTCTCTTCTAACAACCATTAATTTCTCGCCTTCATGTTTTCAAAAGAAAATAGCTCACCTAAAAAATTAACATTCGGTTGTAACTGATAACATTCCAAACTCACTTATTAAACAGTTAAGGGATTTTCCACCTTTACTAAGCAAGTTATTCTCAGTATTTCTCGAAAATGGTTTCTTCCTCGATTATTGGAAAACTTCTATTATAATTTTAGTTTTTAAATCTCGTTCCCGCTCGGACATTCATAACTATCACGGTTTTCATAAAACGCCCACTCTTGCTTAACTCTTTAAAAAACTAATTGCAAAACAAATCACGGATTTTTGCATAAGCAATCAAATTATCAACTTTTCCAAACACGGCTTCTTACCGGACCACTCTTGTGAAACCTGCCACATGTCTTTTCTAAATCTACTAACCTCTCTTCGTAATGATCATCTATCTGTACTAGTTATCTATTTTGATCTTAGTAAGGCATTCGATAAAGGGCCTCATAAACGACTTCTAGCTAAACTAGAAGCTATATGATTTCTTAGTCCCCTTACTGACTTTATTAGATCATACCTAAATGATCGAAAACAAAAAGATTTAGCAGGGTCATCATACTCAAGTGCTACCCCGAGTGTTAGTGGTGTCATTCAAGGTACCGTATTAGGTCCTTTGTTGTTCTTACTGTATATAAATGATATTCCATAGATAGTTAAACATTATCAATCTTTTATTTATGCTGATGACCTCAAATGCGTGTATTCCATCTCTAAGTCTACGGCCGAACGATGCCTTGAACAAATTCATTTGGACAAAGACGCTCTTTCGGCGTGGAGCTCCACATGGCTAATGGAGTTCTCACCTTCTATGTGTCGCTTCATGAGTTTTCGGCCTGTAAGTTTGTCGCAACCTCTTATTTTTGAAGGTTGCCTCATGATTGAATGTTCCTTCATCAAGGACTTGCGCTTAAGCTAGACCAAAAAATTAGATCTTTTGTCTCATGCCGATAGAATAACGGCCAAATCTGCTCAGATTTGCGGCTTTATTTCTTATAATGTCTACCTTCCAGAAATTAAATAAAGACTATATCGTATGTTTGTACTTCCCATTCTTGAATTTTGCTGTTTAATGAACGAATCTAGTCGTTCAAAAATTGAAAAGGTCTAAAGACCTTTCACAAAAAAACTCCTGTTTCCGACTCTTTCAACTACTTTCTACTCAACAAGATTCCAGCTAATGAAGCTAAAATTTCTTTGATTCAGGAGACTCGAAGCAGGCTTTTGTCTCCTTTCCCGACTAGATAATAGCTCATCTCTCCCCAAGCATTCTGTCATCACCCCCGTTAGTCTTCCTTATAACCTAAGAAATTCTGCACTGATTTTACCTGCCCCTGCATCCTCCACGTGTAAAAGCTCTCTCTTCTAGGCTTCTAGGTATAACATTCTTTGGAATAACTTGCCAATTGAACTAAGGTCGTTAACTAGTCTATCTGCATTCAAGCGAAGACTGCACATTTATCTTAACACTGATTCTAATAACCTTTTATTTTCCTCATCTTTTCCCAGTAGCTTTCCCTATGACTCGGAGAAAGGACAATCGGGAATTTAAGTGAACCTCTTGAAACTATATTTTCGCTACCTCGAATACCTCATGAACCATGATGTCTCCTTATATTACCAGTCATCCAAACGATGAAGTCATTCGGACGTACACATTTGGTGGTCCACAGTCTAAAATGCTGCCATTTCGTTGGAAAGTTATCATCATCAGAATTTAATTTTCGATCCTAAGAGGCTGAGGACTTAAGTTCATTGACGCATTTTCCATCACCAACTCTTGACAACCTTTGGTACTTTCCTCCGATTTTGCAACCCCGACGATGGTCTCTAGGTTCAGTTGATGATTGAGGCGGGTTCTGATAGTTTCGCCTCTTTGATTTTTTGACTATGACGTCAGCAAGGTCGCATCACGATGATGATCTCGTGACCTCTACTGTCCCCTCTTTGTTTCGACCCTGGTGTCCATGAGGAGTTCCTCCTCTCACACCTCCACTGGTGGGTATTAACAGCAGCTCTGGCTGCTATATTATCTCTCACCCGACAAGGAGCGTTTAGAACCCTCATACCTTGTCAGCAACATCACAATACTATCCCATTGCATCTAGCTATTCTTTTTTAGTGAAGCAGTTTTTTCTTCTATTTTTTTAAATTGGCGGCTCGCCGAACTCACCTCCGATTTACCGTAGGGTTTTTTACTGCTTCTTTTCTAGTTCAATTCAATTCAATTCAATTCAATTCAATTTATTGAGGGAAATAGGCATGGGCCTTTGAGTACCCTATTTGTAACGTAAAATTAAGTGCGGTATACAGAGAAACCGTGTGGGTTGCCAAGGTACAAAAGGCGGTCATAAAATTTGACAAGTGGTGCACGACTCTCGAGGGTTAAGATAAATGCCTCATCGCTCAGGCTCGTTGCGGAACATAAAACTGTCAAGGTTCCTTTTAAAGCTTTCCAGCGATGGTGACATCACAACGTCCTCAGGGAGGGCATTCCATGGTTTAACCACTCTGACAGAGAAGGAGAACTTGCGCACATCCAGTCTCGCCTGCTGGACACGCAGTTTCAATGGGTGACCTCGGAGATGGGTCGTGGTGGCAAATTCAAAGAAGTCCGAGAATTCCAGGCAACAATCCAATCCCTTCACAATGCGGAATGTCTGCAGGAGATCACCACGCATTTGCCTATAACTCAAAGGGAACAGATTAAGATTCATTAGGCGGGTTGGATATGGCAAGGAGCTTTGACTTCTAACCATTTTGGTGGCTTTCCTCTGGACTCTTTCGAGGCAGTTCTGATCTTGAACTGTCCAGGGTTTCCAGGCGTGCATAGCATATTCCAAATGTGGCCTAATGAATGTTCCAAAGGTCTTAGCAAAAAGATCTTCATCGAAATCCAAAAAGGCTCGTCTGATGGCATGCAACACCGAAATTGCCCTCTTCGCCACTTTCGAGCAGTGAGACGATGGTTTTAAGGTGGTGGTCATCAGCACACCAATGTCCTTTGGGTTTCCACGTCTTTAAGGCTTCACCGTTGAGAAAGTAACTTCTACTTTCGGCAGATCCAGACGGGTTGCCTAAGCGAAGTATTGTACACTTATCGACGTTGAACCGCAAAAGCCAATGATTCGACCACTCCTCCAACCGAGTTAGGTTGATCTGCAGTTTATCTTCGTCAGCAGGGCTCTGGATTACATTCCAGATTTTAATGTCGTCGGCAAACATTGCTGCTTCACAGTCGAGATTCCTGACACAATCGTTCACGTATATTAAAAACAGTATTGGCCCTAGTACTGAACCCTGAGGAACCCCACTCTCGACCGCAGCAGAACTTGACCTCTCTTGGCCGATGCACACAACCTGGCGCCGACCCACGAGGAAGTTTTCGATCCACTTGAGGAGGTTACCTCTGATTCCAATTCTTTCTAGCTTGTACAGCAGTCTCTCGTGCGGCACAGTATCGAAGGCCTTTTGAAAGTCAATGAAGGCAATGTGAACCGCGTGTCTATCTTCAAGTGCTTGGGTCCACCTCTGGATCGAATACAGTAAATTCGTTGTGCATGATCTTCCTTTTCTGAACCCGTGTTGACAGCTTGATAACAAATTATGAGTCTCTAGGAATTTCACCAATTCGCTCTTGATGATCCTTTCCATAATCTTGCCAAGGATGCATGTTAAGCTTATGGGCCTGTAGTTTGTCACTGACGCCCGGCTACCGCTTTTGTACAAGGGAGTTATATGTGCCAGCTTCCAATCGAAAGGAAGTGTTCCGGAGTCAAAGGACTTTTGAAAGAGCACTGACAAAGGTGCGGAAAGTTCATTGGCGAGTTCTTTCAGAAGCTTGGGTGGAAGCTCGTCTGGTCCTGGGGATTTCGACTCTTTTAGTTCTTTTAATTCCTTTTGGATCAGAAATTCTGAGAATAGTATGTGGCTAATGCTTGCAGTCGGCGGGTTATCCACTGAGGGACGAAGGAACCTTGCCTCGTTTGTGAAGACTGAGCGGTAGAACTGTGAAAAGTACTCGGCTTTTTCCCTGTTTTCAGAAATTTCGACGCCCACGGCAGTCTTAATCAGCGGTATTTGATGTTTATTCCTTGTACATCTACGGAGGTAACTGTAGACTAACTTTGGATTCTGCGTTGCCTTTTGCAGCAAAGTCTTCTCAAATTCTCTTCGCGTTTTAAGAATAAGGCTTCTCATTTTGTTTCTCTGTGCTTTATACTTATTAAAATAGGCGACTTGATTAGACTCGCGATATTTTCTCCACAACTTGTGCTTCCTGTTTATTTCCCTCTTTAAGTTGCTGTCTAGCCACCCAGGACGCTTGCTGTGATGGACACTCGTTAGCGGGCAGTGGTTGTCAATAAGTTGCAGAAGAACATTTCGGAAAGACTCCCAATCTTCGTTTACGGTGCTCGAAAATATTGAGGTCCAGTTGATGTGTGTTATATCTGCTCGCATCTGATGAAAGTTTCCTCGCCAAACGTTACGCCGTTTTTCCTCTATAGCAGGGGCAACGGAGAATAAGGAGTAGTCCCATATAAGCACCACGTGATCACTACGACCGAGCGGAGGCATTGAAATAATCTCGTCAATGCTGCCTGATGTTTTCGTGAAAACCAGGTCAAGACAGTTAGCCCTTTGTCCTTCACGTGTTCTGGTGGGGAAAGGGACATGCTGTGTGAGGAGTGCATTCAAGGTCTTTTGCAGAAAAAAACATAATCAAAAGTCGATTTCGGGCATGATGATTGAACAGTGCTCCAGTTAATTCCTGGTGCGTTGAAGTCACCCATAATCATTACATTAGGTCTACAGGAGAACTTTTCTAATTGTTCCAACAAGTGGGTGTCCGCGACTCGGTCTATCCTAGGTGGCCGATAGACAATGAGGACATCTAGACATGGAGAGCTAAGAGCCTTGATGTTCAACCATATGGCTTCAGTGCTGCACGCAAACTTGCTCGTCTTGTCAGACACTATTAGCACGTCTTTCAAATACACAATTATTCCACCACCCTGTCGGTTTTCTCTGTCCCTCCGATATATTTGGTACCCAGACAATGTTATTTCGCTATCTAGAATACTGCCCGACAGCCAGGTTTCGGTTACTGCTATCACATCCGGAGATACTTCGGCAAGGCAAATTTTTAACTCATCAAGTTTTTGATAAAAGGCTTTGCGCATTTGTATACAAAGCACTTCAATTTTGCGCCAACCACATTTCCTGTTGCGTTTGTCAATTTTATGGGCCCAACTGCGTCACCTCTAACGTCAAGGTTGTATGTTTTTTCCGTTTCGTGATGATTTTCGGTAACTCTGGTTTCTTTAGTGAGAACGCTGGGCGTTACGGAATCAGTTCTGACATCTCTTTGGGCAATTGGTTCCCTGATGGTTTTGGCGTTAGTGAGGTGGCTGCCGTTGTCCTCAGAACAATCGGTTGGTTCAATGGAAAATTCGTATTCTTTTGAACTACCTTCCCCTTGAAAATAGCCAGACTGTGTTCGCCAGCCTTCAGTCTTGATTGTAGTTCCAAGACAAGTTCCCGGCGTTTCAGCCTTTCCGCAGGGGAGTAGTCCGGTTGAAAAAAACCTCTTTATGCGAGTGACGTAGGTTAGTTTTTTTGGATAGGATTGCCTTGATTTGGTCTTTGCTCTCTAGCATTATTTTCAGCGGTCGCGGTCGCGGCGTTCCTAGGCTGTCTTCAGACTTTTTGCCGATCCGGAATGCTTTAATAACTTTTACTTCCACGCCCGGTGGGAGCAACTGGTTTAGGAGGCCATTAAACGAAGCAAGGTCTTCGGTGACACGGTCTTCTGGTCGGACTGCAGTTGACTCGTGCAAACCCTGAATAACTAAACACTGTTGTCGATCCGGGAACTTGGAATTTTCGCTTCCTCCTGAGTTCTCCTTAGGGGCACGAGAACGGTTTACAGAGCTCTCGTTGGGATTAAGTCTACCTCTGACCAAACTCTCATCTGAAGGCTTCAATGAATCCATCAGAGTTGCTTGTGACTTTGTCCTCCTGTTGTGGTGTTTCCCCATTGCAGCTTGCCACTCGTTTGTTTCTTCGGATTCAACTACGGGCTCTTTATAACACCCAAGATAGCAGGATGAGATTTGTGGTTTGCTCTGGTCGTCGTCCGAAGGATTCAGAGACTGTGCTCCTGTTATCCGGTCGTTATGGGTAATCGCGTCCGAACATTGTGAGCTGTAACCAGTTGTAGTTTTTGATACTTTTCGTGCTTTAGTCACTGCCTTTTTAACTGGAATATTGCTAAGCGTATTTCGTCGAGTAATGTTATCTTGCAAGAGCTTCCTTAAGTCTGCAAGCTCATTTTCCAGTTTTTGAACTCTTAGTAAAATATAATATCGTATAAATATCGTATATGTCAAAGATTGTTGACTATTTTCTATTCAAAATCACACACGACCAAGATATTCTCAGAATGAATATACTAAAAAATCAAAACGGCCCCCAAGACACTAGAAATTATGAAAATATTATAAAAATTCCTAAATTCAAAAAGGCCCAACGATCCAACTTCTATTCCATAACATACGCGACAATCTGGAATGCCCTGCCAAGTTCTTTTAGAAAAAGTCGAACCCTACTAGAATTTAAAATAAAAATCAAACATTATCTGTTAAATAATACCGCTCATCTATTTTGAATAAGATAGGACATTTTTCAACTCAGTTCTTTAACATAGAATTCGGGCCGAAAGTGCTCTGATAACGCCAACTTCGGGAATCACCCGTTTTACAACGTGGCGGTTACTATCTGTCATAGCTACTTCAATTCTGATTCCTCCCGATGAGCTGCCGTGTGTACATCTAGAAGTCAAGCAAATCCAAATGTATTGTGCGTGCACTTCCAATGACGGCGATAGACATTTCAGGCCAGAGGCTCCCACGAGTAGCTATTTGACGTCCTTTTAGGAACCTCTTACGACGACCTGCAATGCACATAGAGATGAAGAATTTAATCATCTGGTACAACATCTGCTTATGGGCAAGCTATAGCTGGTAGTAAGTGACCTAAAAGACTCATAAATACCTATCCTCTGGCTATGCGCAAGGGCTCTCAATTTATTGATTTATATACCCATTATCTAAAATGCAGTTTTTTTCTATTGTTAAAACTGATTAAACAATTTATGATAATTTTACATTTTCAAATGTTTTTGGATAGTGTCTTTATTTGTATATACAATTTTATGATTGTTAAACAATTTTCTTTAAAAATAACTTGCAAAACTTATTATTTTTTATCTCTGTCTGTTACTAGTATATTTATTCCGTTTTTAACATCATTTATGCTCTACGTAATTAGAATGCGCAACGAGCCGCACACCTAGGTTTTGATATAGCTTTATGAAACGAATGGTTCTAGCTATTTCATACAGCTAGATCAAACATAATCAACACTATGTTATATAATACTAATATGAAGACTGTAGGACTGCATTAAAAGTTTCTTACCGTTGAACTCTTCCTGCTTCTTATCTTTTTTCCCCTTTTTTAGCAATCAGTCAACTAAGTCTAATTAGTCGGCATGTAGCGGCCGAAGACTCCGAGGATTGCACACATACACGGGCGAGTAACGCACCTGTAGTCGTTATTAGACGATGCGCATATTGAACAGGGTCTCTAAGCACCATGCCGATCACTCAAACGCAACAGTCATTAGAAGGAACGGCAGAAATGTTGGAAATGGATTCTACTATAAGGAAGGATATAAAGGTATGAAAGGGAACAATAGAAAATAAAGGAGGAAGCGTAACAGGAGGTGATATCCCTTTTGGAGTGGGGGGGAATTACGTCATGTCTGTTGGATAACCGGTAAGGAGTGCAACGCTGTGGGCACCTGCAGGGTCGGGACGAGGGGATGCTGACATTGAACGGAGGGTAGCGATACGATAAGCGGTGACGGTACTCGTGGGGATGGGGGTCAGCGTTCGAGAGTGGAAGGGGGCACCGGCATCTTCACCGACATTCCGTCAATCCATTCTCATCCGGGATCCGCGCAAAAAGTGCTCTTAGTCCATTCAAACAATTCTGTTGGAACTATGGTTTTGTTACAGGCTGACCCCACACCGGAATCGACTGCGTTCGCATCTGATTGGAAGTACCTATCCCTTCGAATCGACCGTAGACGTTTCAACCTCTGTCGAATGAATACTCTCGAAGTCAATAACAGACTAGTATTGACTCTAACCATTCTTACCCTAATACATTCATCCCCATTCTGTATAACTGTTTTAACTTAAAATTTTGCTAATTCTAAACCTTGGAAAACAGATTTTTTTACTTAAAAGAAACTCTTTATTTCGAACACTGCTTTTTAAGCAAACAAACAAACCAAAGCTAAAGTGATTATTGAAAAGAGGAGTTTGTTTGATTTTTTTCCTGTGTTCTAAGGATTTGACGGCGCCGAAGCAGTGCCAAATCAATAAACCTATTTATTTATTTATTTTTTAAAATGGCAAATCGTTCTGAATCGGACATGCCTACCATATTATTCATTTCTGCTGTTAATATGGCTGCTCACATAGTGCAGCAATTATTCACTTTGTATTTATTTATACCGCGATACTAAGTTTGTAATTATGGGGCTCTCTGGGCCTTAAGTATACAAATTTATTATTATTATTATTTCTAATCTGGTCTTGGCTGTGGAAGCCATACTCATCTATGATAAGGGAATAGTCAGAAATTAGGGGATGAGGCCAAGATTCTGTTGCACATATAGTACCGGGCGTCGGTAGGAAATCAATGGCTCTTAACTAAGCTGTCGCATTTATAGAAGACATATAATTTATTAATATGATTTAAAGTGTATTTCAAGTATCAGAACTATGGTAAGCGTTATTAAGAGAAAAATTGGAGGCGGGTGGTTAAATTGTAAACCAGTATCATTTGAGAAATAATTATCGAAATGTTAAGAACTGGCAAAGTCTTGGGAGACTGGAATGACCATTTCTGGCTTAGTAGCCGTCATCAGCCAGTTATACCAACATTAGAAGTTGTAGCAGAGGAAGTTGGTTTATGTGTGAATGCAAGATTTTAAAAATTCGCGGTACAGATTTCTGATATTGAAACGTTTTGAGAGGATAAGCAGGGGTGGGCTTGTTGGCAGTTAGCGAAGAAAGGGCTGGTTATGTGGCAGATAGATGTTAATAGAGGTTGGCAGGCATTAATAGGGCAAAAGTGTGGAAAACCTGAAGTTGGATGGGGTTTGGGACCATTCACTTAAGACGTTATGCTCATAAGTAGCGAAATGCCTGAGCTGCAAGTAACATTGGCGTTAAAACAGTTCACCTAATAACTACTAACAGGTAAAGTAAAGGTCTCTGTTTGGAGCCCAGCGCGTAAAACACGGCATTTTGAGGCTATAATATGACTAATGGGGTTTCGAAAGTTAGATGCAAAAGGTTAAGGAAATGGAAATGTCGGCAACGTTGCACGAACATTTACTAAATTGCCTTTAATGTTGGGTGTGGCTCATGTGATTTTGTAGGGTGGCAAAGAGAACTGTGTTTACTTGGGAAAATGGTCAATTTTGGCGCTCTGGAGGGAGTCGTGGATGTTAAAAGTGCGCTTAAGAGAGGCTGAAAAGCGATTTAGTTTGAATTTCCTGGTCGCAGCGCATAAGGCGTTAATGGATTGCTTAGAACAGATAATGGCTTATTTTAACCGGATATCCAAGGAACTGGATTAACCGGCTCGTTGTTGTTTGCAAATATATGACCAGCCATATGACCAATAGGCTGAGAGGTCCATAATATATTTGAGACATCAGACCCATTGGTGTAAGCTCTTGACAAAGGAAAAATGTTGCTCTTTATAGATAACGAGAAAAACGATTTTGTTTGGCAAAGACTTAGTCTACCTTGATTTGTGAAAAAAGTTTACCTAACATAGACGGATTCTTGCCACTTGAGGAGAAGCGTTAAGCTTCTCCTATTTTATAGTTGAAGCCACCCGAGTACAAAAACTCCACAGCAACAGCGAAAGGTCGTCTGTCCCTGGGAAAATATTAAAAAGAAATTGTAATTTCTTTTCTTTTTATATGGTGTCTCATTTGCGACCAAAGGACTGAGGCATTTAAGGTGCTTACATTCCTGGGAGGGAATATCAGAGATGTTACCACGGAATTAGTTCGCGAGTATAGGCAACACTGATCCAAACTTCAGCCTGAGATCATTAAAATTATACAAAACGGAGAGAAAAGCTGTCTATATTTAGCAATGGGTCGCATATGCACAAAACTATCGTAAAATCAAGCAGTGTTTGGGTTTCAAGGCTGGGAGAATATAACAGGGTGGGACTTTTGTTCTAATCTTTGCTTGAGGTAAGTTGAATTTAATGAACTTTTTCAGGGAAACCAGATAATTTATTTTTCGCGAGAATCTACCAGATCTTAGGACCGAATTTCCGCGCGTATTTAACGGTTTAAAAAATATACACCATCTAAAAACTTAGAATGCACAAAATACGCATTGTGTTATCCGATGAGCAATAAGCAGGTACAAACTGACAAAACTCAAATAAGGAATGACAACCGATAATCTGAAAAGAATACACTGGTGCTTCCGATAATTTTATTCAGAAAAAAAGCAAATTCTCAAGAGTTTTTAGTCTCTTCGAAAAATTACTTTGTATAATAGCTTTCACTTATCCTCGAATTTCGAACCAGCCGCCTTGACCTTGACCTGCATAAACGTATACGCAACATAGAGAGCAGATATGTGATTGAGAATATCACACAGTGTAACATTATGCTTGCATATTATCTACTCCTCAGTTTTGGAGCTAATTATCACAATGATTAAAAAAGCTAGTGTATTACTGGTCATATCGCTATGTAGCAAAGGACTGGGCAGGCCACTTTGGTGCAACAATATCTATTCATTCAGACTGCAGTCAATTTTGACCGCAATCGAGTCAACGACGTGTGCGACCTACAGCAAGTCTTTTAGACCCAAACAGTGTCACGCCACCAAGAAGATAATAGACAAAAGGAACGCAGGAACCAACCTTCCTAAAGACTTCGCGTAGGGACATTACCCACAAGACTAGGGAAAGCGCTTTCTCGGCGCTCTCATGGCTTACAGGATGGTTGTCTACGTCTAAACAGATTTTACCCCTTTTAGAATGACGAGAAGCCACTTTTTCAACTTTCCAGTTTGCTCCCAGTTACCCTTACCACAACTTTGTGCTAACGCACCCGTTGTCTACGTCGCACCAATGCAAAACGCTTGTGGCTCACTTCCAACTTGACCCCATCACATGGAGAACGGACTTATGAACGACAGAAAGGTGACTACGATTGACAAATGTGTGGTACTATTTTTGTACAGGGTAAACTAACGTGAAAATACCACTACGTCACTCCATTAGGGACACCGTATAAAGTTATTCCGCACTGCAATGAATCATATGTAGTTCTAGGTGTCATGTTCCAAGCTAACTGCGTACTAATAGATTCCACATATCCAGGTGGACCAGTTTAAATGACACACTTTGGGAACTTAAGCCATGCAGAGGACGATTACCGACTGCTACGACTGATACCCTTCTAAATGTTTCACCCAACTTAGCACATCCACACCCCTTCGAATTCATTTTTGGTGGCACACCGACCAGTGACCCTGTGTAAAGGGCCACCTATCAAGGGGTATACTGTAACAGAAACTCCAGAACCTAGTTCAATATAGTGAATTGAAGGACGTACAGTAACCGAGGCTGAACCTCAAGTTGGAACTTTCTTATTTGCGTGTTGAAGTGCTGACCTACCACTTTGGATATAATTTCGTAATCCTTTCAACTGAACCAGTGAGTCGGATTATCATAATTGTGTTTTGAGTGACAGTCAAATAAACGATTGCACAATCGCCTTGCATATTCTCATATTTCGTCTTAATTGATGTGAGATGTTGACCAAACGTGACTTAATTATGGAATCAACAAAATATAAGAATAAAGAAGTGGTGTTGCGAAGATAAGACCGAATTTGTGACGTCACATCTTCTAAACCGAATATTCTCGGGTGCTAAACTAGTTCTGTTAAAATACATTTTCTGTTAACTGCGCGGGTGTCAGCCTTTAACTGTAAAAAATGGCTGAAAAATAGTGTGAGGAAGGCCTTTATGTTGACTTGTATTCTGACTTATGTTCTAACTAAAAGCTAAAACATATTATAAAAAACCATGAGCTCTACACGACAAAATTTGCCTTTTATAATAAAAATAAGTCTATTTAATGCCAGTTTACATGACATATCAGGCAAAATTTGCAGTAAGGATCAGTCTAGCAGTAAAAAACTCCTAACTGTATATTTTATTAGTTTTTCCTTACTTTTTGTTACCTGTGAGCAAAAACTGTGGCCCATGGGATGATAGCGAGGAAAGGCTAGCACAAGTGCAATGCGTTTACAGTCTCTCGGTCTTTTTAAAGAATCTCGATTCTGTTCCAGGCAAAAGCACATTCGAGGACGGTTGCTCGCTGTCTGCTGAAGAATTCGCAGGTTGCAGACTACAGAGACGGCGCCATCACCCTTAAGGTGAGACCTGGAGTTGGCTTCACATGCTGAGCACACTGTTGAGTTGGAAAAGAGATTATATTGTTTAGGCACCCAGGATTCATGAGGTGTTCTGAATGCAAAAAACAAGTAAAAGTTCTCTTAAACAAAAAAGAACCGCAGGAATTTTACCTTCTGGGGTAGTTATTTTCATATTGCCATGGCGTTTACCGAAAAAACTGACGATACTTAACTGTGCGAGCTAATGCAAGAAGTAAAAAGACATTGTGATGATTGCTGCAACGAGAGTGGTAAAGCTCCCTCACACTGGTAATGGGATTAAATTTACGGCTGTTAAAAACTTCAAAAGTAAAAAGAGTCCTTTCGGTAATCGGTGAAACCATAAGAGATCAATATTTAAAAGCCCACAGCGTTCTCGATACGTCAGATTACGATGCTCCAATGGGAAAGTTTTCACTTTTCAAAGCTAAATTAAATATCTTACACAGAAGTGACGGGAAAATATAGTTTACATCTCCCTTTATAATACTGAGCGGGACGCCATCTAATCCAGGACTATGAGATAAACATAATTTCAAATGGCTACGGGTACGTCGCAGAGGGTTAAATTGATGGTTTCGAGGTCGGAACCTGTCACACCCTGGATGGTCGGAAGGAGAGCGGTTTGATTCTCAATAAATGTTCTGCATGAGAAAGCGTAAAATCTACCAGCCGTCAATTTGTCATCAACTATAGGATTTCCTGGGGTGTCTTGAAGAACGGGGTGCCGCAATTTTCGATGGGTGTTTACGCTAAGTGAGAAAGGTTTGGTGACATTAAACGAACGGTTTACAAAAATATTAACCACATAAACTAGCCGCTTTTCTTCGGATAGCCTCGTAGCCTGCTCAAAATTTCGTCAAATCAAGGGCAGAACGGAAATTTCGTTTTACAGATAGAATCGATGAGAGAAATTCCATAACTAAACATGAAAAGATCCACGACATTAATTATTTTCTTACGGGGGACAAAATGATTAATACGTGGATCCAGAACTTCGTACAGCATACTAGTATAGGTTTTCACGTCCCGACAAAAAAAGAAATGAGACCGGTCATGGCAATTAAGATTTAACCATAATTCTGTCGAAAGGGCTACCAGAAATCAACGCAGAAGCTATATTTTTGGAAAATGTTTCATCAGTTTTGAATTTTTGTGTCAAAACCACGATGTCATGGTCTGAACCTTCAAGTGGACCTAAAGATGACACTGTCAAAGGCGGGCAACCGCTGTCGAAGCTTAGATTAAATATGCTTGATCCTCGAGTAGGAAAATTGCCAACCTGAATTCACATGCCAATATCAAAAGCCTCAGGTTAGTTCTCAAACTTTAAACAAACGGAGGCTAGAAACCATCGAACTTCAGGAAGGTTAAAATCAACTGCAATCAAGCAATACTTAAAAGTTTAATCAACCGCGGCGTGAAATGCTTGTGATAGACAAAGCTCGTAATCCTCACTGGTATTGCGCGGGTGATAGACACAGCCAGTGAGTAAAGAGTTCTTTTTTTAAGGTTATTCGAAACCAAAATTTCTCTTTATCCATGGTTAATTGTGGGTAGTGTAAGAGCCGAAATGCCAGCGCTTGTTTAACATAGATACAGATTCCTCCACCATGGCTGTCGCAGCGATCATTTCGAGTACAATTATAACTTATAAGAGAGAGAGTTCGGAGTCTGCTACGAAATTTGTTGCCCATGTTTCAGTTACTGTAACAATAGATGGACGGTGGACGAAGATTACAGTCTGAAGCAGGGGGCATTTCATTGAGCAAGTATCGAGCATTTAGAACAAGAAATGTAAGTGGGCAATCTGGTTGTTTTTGAGGGAGGGTAGCTTAGTCGTCCAGCTGTCAACGGGCCACGGAAAATAGGGATGCGGGTGTTCCCGTCCTGTTCAGGAAGAAAGGTTCTGTGATAGTACGCGCCAGATCTGGGTAAAATGGAGTAATATATTGAGGTAGAAATGACGGATAGGAGAACGGAGCACTATCGCTAGTTATTAAGGCTTCTGTGGGAAACGCATGGGCAGGATACTGCAAAGTATTCCTAGTAAAGTAACACAGAGGGTCAGGTGATGCTAGTAATCCATCAGGACCTGTTGTATTAGGACGCAAACGGGAAAACGACCGAGAGAAAATGATCATTGGAGTGGGGGGTTCACTGCTGTGACTGGAACAGATGCTTTATTTTGGACGAGAAGGCTGGCGTTTTTAGTTTTAGAAGTCTCATTATAAGGTCTGGGTGGTAGTAACAAATTCAAGGTAGTTGGGTTGGGTGTCTTATAAATAAATTGTATATTTAAGGCCCACAGGGCCCCATCATTACAAACTTAGTATAGTGGTATAAATTAATACGAAAATCGATAATTGCTGCATTATGTGAACAGCCATGTGAACAGCAGAAATGAGTAGTATGGTAGGCACATCCAATTCAGAACGATTTGCCATTTTTACAACAATAGTCAGAAATCTTTGGAATATACAGTGAACAGGGAAAGAAGCAGTGAAAAACTCGTACGGTTTAATCGTGGGAGGAGTTCGGTGATCCGCCAATTCACAAAGAAAAACTAGGACAATAAACTCCTTCTCTAAAGAATTAATAGCTAAAGTTGATGGGATTTCTACGATGGAGTGGAATAGTACTGTGATGTTGGTGACAACGCATGAGGGTTTGGAACTCTCCTTGTCGGGTGAGAGATAATATAACAGTCAGAGCTACTGTTTATAACCACCATGGAGAGGAGACAGGAGGAACTGATCGTAGACAACAGGGTCGAAACGAATAGGGGAAGTAGAGGTCACGAGATCATCAACGAGATGCGACCTGGCTGACTGCATTGTCCACCAACAAGGTGAAGAAAACATCAGATCCTGCCACGATCATTAACAGATCCCAGAGACCATCGCAAGGGTTGCAAATACGGAGAACGTATCAAAGTTGTCAACAGTTGAAGATGATGGTTGAAAAGGAGGGGATAAAAAGCGACTGTGAAGATTGAAAATATATGTAGAAGCCAATGTTATAACAAGAGAACCACCTAAAATACCAGGAAAACCCTTTTCAAAATCCAAAAGTTGCGAGTTTGGGAAGGAAATGGACAATAAGGGCTTTATATCATCCGAAGTTAAATGTTTGCGTTATTTGGTTTTGAAAACAGCTAATGTAGACGACAACCTAATTTGCAGTGGAAGATTATTCCATATGAAAGCATATTTGGAGGCAAAAAACTGAGAAAGGTTAGTTGTGGAGCTAAGGGATGGTGAAATGATCATGGAGAAATTACGAATGGCATAAGGTCGATCTACTGGAGTGAGAGCGTTAATTCATGAGAGATTTGGACATGTGTGAACGCAAAACAGGAAAGAGACACCGGCCTTGAGTCTTCTGAACCACAGAAATTTGATGTTTGCTACCTGACACCTGTCCGTAAAAGAAATACTGGATCCAGTAAGAGAAAATAGTCTTCGAATAAAAACTCGCTGAACATTTTCAATCTTATAGCTGCCCGATGATTTCATCAGACCAAAGAGGGAACAACAGGTTTCTGGGATGGGAAGAACAAACAAGTGGAAGAGTCTTAACTAAATTTCCGGAAGAAAGCAATTATGTGATATAAAACCACATATATTTGCAGCCTTTGTAGAAATTCGATCTGCATGTAGCAATAATGCTAGCTTATTTGTGTAAAGTAGACCTAAGTCTCTTATGGCTGATCGTTCTAAAAGTGTACTATTTTGAAATACTAGGGGTCCAGGAAGCTTGGCAGGGCCAAAACACATGAAACTACTATTGGATGGAGAATACTCCATACGCCAACTAGAGCTCCAACGTGAGAGCATAATTCAATCAATGTTGAATTTATCAACGCAACTATTGTCGGTGTCTTTAGAAAATGATTAAATTCACTTGCTATCATCTGCGTAGACGAAAGGTTACGAAGTTTTGAGTACAGTCGAAAATTTTATTTTTTTACAGAATAAAGAGGAGGGGAACTAGAACCGTGCCTTGAAAAACGCCACTCATGATCGTCTGAGGCGTGGAGTAGTTATTACCTACTAAGTCATTTTGGCCACGGTTAGACAGTTAGGAACCATTGAAGTCAAGAAGAGAAGGCCGGATGCCGAGGGCTTTTAGTTTCACCAGAAGACGTCTGTGCGGTATCTTATCAAAGGCTTTGCTCAGGTCAAAGGAGATCACAACCACTGATTGTTGCTCATTACGAAGGGAAGTGACGAGGTTAAGAGAAGCTAAGTGACACACTTTACATGATCTTCCCGGTAGAAAACTATATAGTGAGGCGCTTAAAAGCTTATTTTCTAGGCAAAAGTCGAGAACTTGAAAAACCATATTTTTTTAAGAATTTTTGCTTGAGCCATGATTTTTTGAACGCTTTGATAATGATTTTCGTCCGAACGAGATCCCAACTTGAAGACAGGAAGAATAATAGATGTCTTCTATGAGTCAGCAAAGAATCTTTTTAAAAGACAAACTGAGAATATATGGCTAGGCATTTGGTGGAAGCTCGGTATACTCTCGATAACTGAGTTGGGAATACCATCAGTTCCCGAAGAGTTAAAGTTTTTTAAACACATTATTTGCTAAGGAATAATTTCTAAGTAGATGTAGTAAGTACTAATAACATTTAATAAGAATGAATGAAACGTTGGAACCGATTCACCTTCCTACGTAAGATGATTTGCGAAGAAAGCACTAAGCAATTCTGCCTTGCCAGAAGCTTCAAGAACGAATTTCTTTTTTTTCATTTAGTAATGAAGGAATTTCGTATCCTCGTTTAGAGGAGGATCGACGATCGAACAGTTGAGCAACAGATTTTGAAGAATTTGGTTCGCTAAGTGCGCAAAATTCCCTCTGTCTGTCACGTCCAGGACTAATTTTAGAGGCTTATTCAAACATCTCTGCGATTCTTAGATGCATGGATAACGAACTATTAGATTGATCTTTTAACGGCCTCCTCAATTTCTTTAGACTTAAATGATAATAGTTGCAATGCACTAATTACAAAAGAATGACACGGCAACTAGATCGAACGGGAAGTGTTTAAATGAAGCTATACTATAGAGAAGACAACCACCACCACCACGCTTACTTATGCGTTTTTTGACGGTACAGATCATATTGGTCTATGAATAAGAAAGAGTCAGAAATTAAGGGATGGGTCCAAGATTCAGTGACACATAAATCATCCAGCATCAACTCTAAAGCAATAACTCCTAGTTGGGCCGTCTTATTTATAACGGATCTAGCATTAAGTAATATGACATCTAGTTAACTCGTGTAGACAAACTAGAATTATCGTTATTTATAAAATGCATTTGGAGGTGGGTAATAAAGCTGGAAGTAATTGTAGTTTGAAGAGTAAATGCCGACTCCACCAGAACAATTGGTATAAAGAACGTCAGTAACAAAAGGCTGAGAGGCATATCTAAAGGTTGGAGGACTATAAATTTCCAGTATCAAACCACCATATGGGATAAGACCGCGATATGCCGGTTGGTAGGTAAAACGGAATGGGGGGAAGGTAGATGGCATATAGCGGCTGGTTGGAGAGGGCAAGCAGCTATAAGAATCAAGTGCTGAGAATTTGGGTGTTGTATATCTGTTAACATGGTTAGGGTTATTTTCCTCTTGGAGAGACTTGGTTGGTTTCGGAGAAGGCAGTATGCGATGAGTTTGAGCTGCGCTACCTTGCTTTTGGGTATGGGTTACATAAACGTCCTTCGGACGACCCGCCTAAGGTGATATAATTGGGCTAAAAGGATGACCCATGGGGTTTTTGGACGATATATTTTGTGGAAGGTTAAATAAGTTGTATTTTACTGGAGTTTATAGCAGATTTTTTGTATTTGATGTATGCTATTTATGCGAAGTGGCTCGGGAAATTTTACGGAAAGGCCAGTAGATTTGCATTTAGGGGGAAAGCTGTCAGTCTAAGTGCTTAAGTTGAGTTAGATGGTACAAATGCTTTACACTGGGTTGCGGACGTAAAAGGTGGGCAGAAAGAACCGGAAATTTCATCAATTTGTTGTGGGGGAAACGAATTAGAAGGTGGAGTCGAGGGGCTGACCGAACTGGATATCTGAGTAGATTGAATAACTGGTGCGTTGCGATGAGTTGAAATAAGACCAGAAATACAACCAGAATAATGGGTTTAGAATTTGATGATATATTTGAGAGTAAAGTCCCATTGCTTCGCTGACATGACATCTAGTTAACTCGTGTAGACAAACTAGAATTATCGTTATTTATAAAATGCATTTGGAGGTGGGTAATAAAGCTGGAAGTAATTGTAGTTTGAAGAGTAAATGCAAACTCCACCAGAACTATTTGGTATAAAGAACGTCAGCAACAAAAGGCTGAGAGGCATATCTAAAAGTTGGAGGACTATAAATTTCCAGTATCAAACCACCATATGGGATAAGACTGCGATATGCCTGTTGGTAGGTAAAACGGAATGGGGGAAAGGTAGATGGAATATAGAGACTGGTAGGAGAGGACAAGCAGCTATAAGAATTAAGTGTTGGGAATTTGGGTCTTGTATATCGGTTAACGTGCTTAGGGTTTTTTCCTCTTGGAGAGGGCTTGGTTGGTTTTGGAGAAGGCAGTATGTGATTAGTTAGAACTGCGCTACCTTGCTTTTGGGTATGGGTTGGATTAACGTCCTTCGGACGACCTGTCTTAGGTGAGATAATTAGGGTATAAGATGACCCGTGGGGTTATTGGACGAGATAGTTTGTGGAAGGTTAAATAAGTTGTCTTTAAATTGAGATGATAGGAGATTTTGTATGTGATGTATGATATTTATGCGTAGTGGCTCGCGAAATTTCACAGAGAGGCCTTAAGAACTGCGTTTAAGTTGTGAAGCTGTCAGTCTAAGTGCTTAAGACGAGTTAGACTGTACGAATGCTTTATACTGGATTGCGGACATAATAGGTGGGCAGAAAGAACTGGAAATTTCATCAATCTGTCGTGGGGGAAACGAAGTAGAAGGTGGATTCGAGGGGCTGACCGAACTGGATATATCAGGAGATTGAATAGCTGGTGCGTTTAGATGAATGGAAATACAACCAGAATATTAGGTTGAGAATTTAATGATATATTTGAGAGGAAAGACCCATTCTTCCGCTCTCTCTGTTTTAGATCGCGGCAAAGGAAACATTTTGTCATTTCCAAATAGCGAGAAGTGTGACTTCATTGAGCAAAGATTGACTTCACCTATATTCTTGAAAACAATTTCACTAATATAGGAGGATTCTTGCTATGCAAAGAGAAACGTTTTGCTTCCATTATTTTGTAGTTCAAACCACCAGAGTAGAAAACGTCCATAGCAACGTCAACTAGGCGTCTGTGTATGGCAGAATTATTTCTGTCTGTCAAAAGCCTCACTGGTGACCAAGTGAACAAGCGCGTCGAGACGTCTGCAGTCCTGAGAGGGAACAGCAGATATGTTACCATCGCACAGGTTATTGAATATAGATAAAACAGATTCAAACTTCATCACGAAGTTATTGCAGATCTGTAAAGCGGTAAGATCTAGCTGTTTGGCTTCAACTATCAGTTGCATATTTAAGTCAATGTTGAGACTAGTAGGTGTTATCAAGAAACGCTTTGGACCCGAGGCAGGTAGCTTTCGACGATTTGAGGTTTTTGGTTTCATCTCTCGTCGAAAATATGAGTACAATCCATGCAGAATATGCACGGTAAAAAAATTATGCTGATAATGATTTCCAACTGGTGGATATTTCGACAGTAAAAATGGTTACTAAAACCAACTTATTGTTTGAGAGAGTGACTAATGTGAAGGCATTAAAACTGAGTGAGCGCAGTCACTTAGCGTGAGCGACTCTGAATCCCAAGCCACAGCTTTGCATAAACAAACGCGCACCATCGATAGCAAATGTGTAACTTGGAATATTGCGCAGCATAAAATTATGCGTGCGTTGTATCCGTTCTTCGGTTTCTGAGCTAATTATTCCAATGACTACAAAGGCTTGCTGAGTTACTCTGTCAGAGGTTCTATTCGTAGTTCCATGCAGCAGGAGATCCTATATTACTTCTGACATAGACCGATTATTGCCATACGAGATGTACGCTTGAACGACCAGAGGATCAAGATTTTCAAGGGAAACAAACACAATTTTAGGATTTAAAATATCTGGAGATGGCTGCGGAGTCTTGCAAATGCCAGATATATCTGTTCTCATTATTATAGTACTCAAAGATGGAGGAAAAGCTGCAAACTTGCGTCTATTTGAAAGTCAGTTACGGGACATTGTAAACTACTAGACAGAATTTTGGTTTAATTAATAGAGAACTGAGTTAATAATTTACAACAGTGTACGTAAAAATGCAAAAACTGCAGCTAGGTTCTTCAGTAAATATAAAATGACAAGTCGGGCCCAGATCCAAACCGCACTTGTGCAAAGTGCAACTAATTTATCCAATTGATTATTTGGGCCAGCACAAATAATATGGGACAGTAAAAAGAAATTTTTAAACAGAGAATTTATAGAAAGTACACTGTTATGGACAAGAACTATGGTAAAAATCAATTTTTCACTTATCTTTAAACATTGGTCCGCGCACGCTTGACCGTGACCTCAAACTATGATAAATAGCAGAGAAAGGAATCGGAAAACGCATATATGCAATTCTATACAATCCCACTAAAGGTAAAGTCCTCTTCGGTAACAAGTCACCGTGAAAACCTAGGCTGCTTTGTATAATTAGAGAAAGCCGTGAGTTTATCTCAGTCGACAGTGATTGTTACATTTGACCAATCCGCGAATGCTAAGATAATGCTCAGGAGAAATATCGATTATTAGACATATTTTTAATTAACATATCAATGCTTTTTATGTAGGAGGAAGCCAAATATACTGAAAACTGCTTGAATTGGTCAAACCAAGAGTATTCTTGATTCTCGAGCCCATAGGCTCTTGGGTAGGCAAGAACGATCAAGCTTCTAGTTTTTTAATCGAAGAATTTTGGCAAAAGATAGAGTGGTTGAAATTATGAGCTAAATGCTGAGTCTACCCCCTTCATATGTTGCAGATGAGTGCGCTGAAGCTACATCGGATATGAAGCGGGATGCTGTGGAGATAGTTCCTTCTGAACAAAAACTGTGACTTTTACCAGACCGCTCTTGTGAAACCAACCATATGTCTATTCTAAATATACTAGCCTGTCTATGTAAGGATCATCGATCTGTAGCAATTATCTTTTGACCTTAGTAAGGCATCCGATAAAGTGCCTTATAGACGACCTATAGCTAAAATAGAAGCTAAAGGATTTTGTAGTTCCCTTACTGACTTTAATTAGATCATACCTATCTGATCAAAAACAAAAAGTTTTAGTAGGGTCCTCATACTCACGTGCTGCCCCGATTGTGAGTGGTGTCCTTCAAGGTATCTTGTAAGGTCCTTTGCTGTTCTTACTTTACATAAATGATATTTCATCGATAGTTACACATTCTCAATATTTTATTCATGCAGACGACCTCAAACGCGTGCATTTCTTCTCCAAGTCTACGGCCGAACGATGCCTAGAACAAATTCATTCGGACGTAGACGCTCTTTTGGCGTAAAGCTCCACATGGCTAATGGAGTTCTCACCTTCTAAGTGTCGCTTCATCTGTCTTGGGCCTGTAAGGCTGCTGCAACCTGTTATTTGTAAAGGTTGCCCTTTGGCTTAATATTCCTTTATCACGGACTTGCGTTTAAGCTTCACCAATAAATACGATCATTCGCCTCCTGCCGATAGAATAACGGCCAAAGCTGCTCAGATTTTCAGCTTTATTTCTTATAATTTATACCTTCCCGAAATTAAATTAAGACTTTGTCGCATGTTTGTGCTTCCCATTCTTGAAATTTGCTTTCCTTTTTTCGGTTTAATGAACGAATATAGCGGTTCAAAAATTGAAATCGTCCAAAGACATTTCACAAAAAAGCTCCTGTATCCAACTCTTTCAAATACTTCCTACTCAACAAGATGCCAGCTGACCTTGCTAAATATCTTTGCTTCAGGAGACTCGAAGCAGGCATTTTTCTTCTTTTTAAACTTACTAATAGCTGAAATCTTCCCAAACTTTCTGTCATTACCCCCACTTGTCTTCCTTAAAAACTAAGAAATTCAGCATAAATTATACCTACTTCTGCATCCTCCACGTGTAAGCGCTCTCTATTCTTTGCTTCTAGGTATAGCTTTCTTTGAGATAAATAGTCAATTAAAATAAGATCGTTAACTAGTCTATCTGCTTTCTAGCGAAACCTGCACCTTTATCTTAACACTGATTAAATTAACCTTTAATTTTTCTTATCTTTTCTGAGCAGCTTTCTCCATGACACGAAGAAAGGACCATCGGGAATTTAAGGGACCCTCTTGAAACTATTTTTCTCTACCTCGAGTCCCTCAGGAACCAGGATGTCTCTATATACTACGAGGCATTTAAATTATGGAAGTCATTCGGACGTAAACAGTCAATAAATCTTCCGTTTCGTTGGATACCTACCATAATCAAAATTCAATTCTGGATTCCGAGATGCCGAGTCCTCACGTCCACTGACGCCTTTCGATAGATTTTGTTTCATGCGCATTAGTGATTAAGAACGTATCATACCGACGTTTCATTATCTCATTCTAAAATGCTAGCGCAGCATTAGCCTAATCTTCCCATTTGCATTATTATCCTAAGCATTTTTTTCGTCTACCCTCTTCCCAAAAATGGAGGCCTATTGAACTCTGCCTCCGTTTTCGAAGTGGGAGTTTATTTCACTGCCTGGGTTCTAGTTCACAAATAATTTCAAAACATCGCTAACTATTACCCTAGCAGGCCAAGTTCTGCCTTAATTATTAAATATTTGTACATTTTATCTGCACACATAGTTAAAATTTTATTTCGTTAATAATGTTTGTTTAGACAGTGCCTTCCCAGCGCTAACCAAATATAATTCTATAAAATTATCGTTCCACGACTTCCCTTCTTTCCCTCAGTACTGTCGAACATTTTTTAAAGCTGCCTTTCCTTGTTTCTAATATCATTTTCTTGTTCACAATATACCTTCATTGAAATTATACCTCTTCACATTC
>WEDG01000309.1:0-21097 GCA_017591395.1 Schistocephalus solidus | reverse complement strand
TATGGCCATCATCAAGCAGCCTAACATGCGAGTGTATATTCAAACACCGTTTCACGAGAATTGGAAGTGTTTGATTCCGTTTCTACAATGTCTTAGATGCGTTTCAGATTATTGCTTGACGATTTTATTGTTTAATTTCTCTATAAGTATTTCGGATTTTCTATTAAGATGAATTTCATATAAACTTTAAAAATGGGGTGAATTCTTTACAATTTTCAGTGTCTTCAGTCAACTGCCCGTAAATATTCATTCCGTTCGATGTGTTTGGTAAAACCTTCAAAATAAGATTTTTATTAAAAGCCTTTACCGAAGTAGTGACTTTTTTGGGCATTCTTTCTAATGCAGACGGCCGTCTGGGTCATATTTGTAGACTCATTCAAACATGAAAACTCACTGCCGTGAAAAATGAGCGTCCACAACAAAAGCCGGGAAATATATGCCTATCATTCGTTAAAAAACCTTTCGATAATAACTTGCTTTTTAAAGACACAAGAGAGTGGCCGAATATATACAATGATTTTGCGAAAAACTGTGAATGTTTTGCCCCTTCCGTTTCAAGTTTCCCTATTCATTTATGACAGTTCAACCATCGATTTCGACAAGGTCCACCGTATGCTCCACACCAGGTGGTGCAAGGACGGTAACTTGCGCGTGAATTAGTTTTAAATGCTAGAAGCCTTGCGCTGCAGCTACCACACTCTACCACACCGGAGATGGGAGAGGGCGCAGGTAGCTGGCGCGGCCGGAGTCCCCCCTGGGTGAACCATCACACTTGACTCGGATCCCACGGAGTGGGAATGCCAAAACGGCAATATTAAGAAGGAGCCATTTTAGCCTGACTCTCAGTCTGCCAGTCAGCCACTCTACAAAAAACACACATTGGGCTGACCACGTGGTCAGTTGGCAACCTTCCAAGCCACTGCGTTTAGCGCACTATGATAGTTTCAAGCGCGTCAGGTTGTTTATAGTGAGAAAAATGTACTGAGCTGTTGACTTCACTCTCTCCCCGCCCTCACAATCTGACCACCATCGGAGCCAGTCAGTTGTCTGAGGTGGGAGTGGGCGCATTGGCTGATGGGTCGGCGTACCCGTGTTCGCGCGCCACAGCACAACCTGGCCCCCATAACGCACACACCAGGATTTACTTACTAAGGGGAAATGGAGGAGCCATCGCCGTCTGACTCCTAGTCCACTGGTCAGCCACTCGACGCACACAGCACATACACTGGGCCGACGGCGTGGTCTGGTGTAAGCGTCAGATTGGCAGCCTTCCAAGCAACATTTTCTAGGAAACCGTGATTTTATCAGGCACATTATGATGATTGTGAAAGTATTGTCTATGTATTAGTGTAGATGGTGTGCGCTGATGTGGCTTAGCCTCCGGTGGTTTACTGGAGATTTTCATGGAGGCGCATGTGTCCTAATAGGCCGATGCGGTGTGTAAATGTGCGGGAGCAGTTAGGGCAGTGGAGGCGGGCGCGGCGACTGTATATCGGAGCCCCAGGCACTGGTTCACCAGGCTCCGTGCAACGGATTCGCAGGTGACTGACCAGGCCGATGCGTGAGTAGAAGTTGCGGGCACATTGTGGGCAGGAGAAATCGGTAGAGGCTGGGGGAATGTCATTCATGGTAGAGGAGTGGCAGTGGCGGTTAAAATGGCAGGAGCGGAGGGTGTGCAGGATGTATCGGTGTTGTCTGCAATGCGGTAAATTCCACTGTCATGGATGCGCATGTGACCGAATAGGCCCATGCGATGAGTGAATACGCGAGGAGAGTGAGGACAGTAGAGGCGACCATCTCTGCTGTGTGTTGGTGCTCTAGGCACTGGTTCACCAGTCTCTGTACGATGGATTCGCAAGCAACCGACCAGGCCGATTCGTGAGGTGAATTTGCGGTCGCATTGAGGACAGTTTAGGAGAGAGTCCCCATCGCTGATGGTAGTGATGGTGGTAGTGAAGGCGAAGGTGGTGGTGGTTGCGGTGGTGGGGGTAACAGGCGATGAGAAGAGGGATGTGGTCTATATGACGGTGGAAGTAATGGAATTGATGCCAGGAGTGAGGATGGGGGAGTCTGAAGGAGGGTTGGCAGAATTTGACGTAGGAATTGAAATCGTCGGATTGTTGGTGCATTGCGTCCAAAGATGTCCAACCAGGCCCATTCGCTCGCGAAAGATTCGTTGACAGTGCGGGCATGTTGGAAGGGCCTGGGCATCGACGATGTTGGTCCGGTGCGCTAGTGACTTTAGTGCCGCTCTTTTGGCCATGGCGGTGGCGATCAAGATGGCCTTATAGATTGCTGAGCCAGTCTTCACGGATCTTCTCCATGCCCGTCTATCCTGGGCGAGGTTCTCCCAGGTCTCCGGGTGGATTTAAAATTGCTTCTGAGATTTATTCAAAGTGTCCTTGTAGCGTTGGTTTGACCTCCCTGTCGGCAAGCGCCCGTAGCGAGTTCTCCGTAGAAAAGTCGTTTGGGTAGTCGCTCGTCGTCCATTCTTACTAGATGGCCGCTCTATCGCAGTTGCACTTGCCTCAGCATGGCGTGGATTTTGAGGATTCTGGTCCGCTCCAGAACTTCCGTGTCCGGGATCCATTCTTGCCATCTCAGCTTCAGTATTCTGCGGAGGAAGCTGCGATGGAAGTGATTCAGATTCCTGGCTTGGTTCGAGTAGACGGTCCAGGTCTCAGCTCCGTAAAGGAGTATCGTCAAGACGCCTGCCTTGTACATCTTCAGTTTGGGGTTCAGGTGAATACCGTGGCGATTCCACACGGAGGTCTGTAGCCGGCCGATGGCCTGACAAACTTTGGAGATCCGTTGGGCAACCTCGTCATCGATTTTTGTGTTGCATAACTGCGTGCTTCCTAGATAAGCGAAGGTTTCTACGTTTTTCAGTTGAGCACCGTTGACATTGATTTGGGAGCATTGTATTCCGCGCTGGGTGGCGGCTGGGTCATGACACCCGTTTTGGCTGTACTGATTGTGAATCCAAAATTGGCGCAGCCTGACGCGAAAAGGTCCATACTCCTTTGCATGTCCTCCTCCGTCACGGTGAGTTACAGCCTGCATACGTCGACTGTTGAGAAGGTGAACGTCAATTCTCTAGGCGATGCGGATCCCAGGCTGCTTATCATGGTAGGCGTCAATCAGCATAGCCAAGAACATGAGACTGAACGGGGTGGGAGCCAATACACAGCCCTGCTTCACTCCGTTGGTCACTGCGAATGCTTCGGATACCGTCCCGTTGTCAGTGACGCGCGCAGTCATCCCTGTCATGAAGCTGACGCACCATATGCGTGAACCGCTCAGGATAGCCGAATTTCTGCACGACTTTACACAGTCCGTCGCGATTAACCGTGTCAAAGGCTTCCGTCAGATCCACGAAGGTAGTATATAGGTGAGTTCGCATCTCATGCACTTCTCTTGTAGCTG
This sequence comes from Schistocephalus solidus, assembly GCA_017591395.1. NCBI lineage: Eukaryota > Metazoa > Platyhelminthes > Cestoda > Diphyllobothriidea > Diphyllobothriidae > Schistocephalus > Schistocephalus solidus. The sequence goes on along the minus strand of WEDG01000309.1, from coordinate 17,671 downwards.
GTGGGCGGCAAAGATCATATCAGTTGATCCACGGTATCGGCGGAAGCCCCATTGGCTTTCCGGGAGCAGGCCCTGCTCTAGGTGACTGTTCACACGATTAAGAAGGATACGGGCGAAGCTCTTCTCGGCGATGGTAAGCAACAAGATGCCTCTGTGATTATCACAGAGTTGCCAGTTCCCCCTCCGATTGTAGAGATGGACGATGGTCGCGTCGATGAAATCCTGAGGAACCTTTACTTGGCGCCACATCTCCTGGAAGAGTACTGTGAGTTCTGCCATCAGCCGGGGCCCACCGTGCTTGTAGACTTCCGGTGGGATTGCGTCGGATCCCGGTGCTTTACCGCTGGAAATCTGCTGCACGGCCCGGATGATTTCTGGTAGGGAAGGCGGCAGATCCAGATCAATTTTCGTGTCCAATTGAGGGAGCCAGAGATGGCTGATGAGCAATTAAGGACACTTCTGAAGTGCTCAGTCCAGCGCTTCAGATTTTGAGATTTCTGTGTCAGCAGTGTTGTGTCGTCAGAGCTGAGCAGCGGTGCGGTCCCCTTGATACACGGGCCGTAGGTGGCCTTGATGACTTTGAAAAAGTTTTTCATTTCCTTGCGGTCCGCATACCCCTGGATTTCCTCAGCCTTTCGGATCATCCAGGCGTCCTGCATATCCTGCAGCCGTTGTTGTACAAGGTCCGGCATCTGAAGAAGGCTGCTTTGGTGGCATCAGTCCGAAGGTCCATGTAGGCTTTGTGTAGTCCATTCTTCTCCTTGAGTAAGTTGCTGATGTCGACGTAATTTTCATCAAACCAGTCCTGATGTTGACGGCGCGCGCGTCCGAGGACCTTGAGGGCGGTGGACTGGATGATATTTCGCAGTTGACACAATCGTGTCTCCACGATAGCATTATCATCTGGAGCATGCAGGTCCTCCAGTTTCTCGGTTATTTGGTTGCTGAAATAAAAATAGTGAGCAGGCAAATTTAAAAAAGGAGTATTTAACTTACCTGGTGTCCTCTTACGTTGGAGCCTTCGTCGGGGTTGCAGTCGGAGCCTCATCTGGGAGATGACGAGGCGGTGAGCTGTTCAACTGTCGGCATTGCGGATCGCCTTGGTTACCAGCACATCCTGTCAATCTCGCCTCCGGACGAGAACATAGTCCAGCAGCTTATAGCCGGTAGTTAGCTGGCAGGCGGGCGGACAAATGGGATCGAGTGAGATCCTAACCACATCAGTGAGTGATACGCACTTGTTTGACTTATATATATATATATATATATATATATATATATATATATGAGAAGAAGAGGCGATCACGGGAACCATGGTTTTATTGTCCTGACGTTTCAAAATCAAACAAGATTTCATCGTCGGAGGTAAATTTTGTACCGCGCCTCACAGTATTTATAGGTGGTAACATTTCGGCTAATACGGGATTACTAAGGTTTTTGAATTTGCGTAGAGGAGGGGCCGGGTTGGGGGTGGAGATTCTCAGTCATCTTGCTGCTTGATGAGCATGGTGGTGTTTCATTCTTAGCGATCATCCTTTGCCTGTTCACTGAGTCCGTGGTGGACTGGGGGAGGGCGGGTGATGGCTGGTTCTCAATCTGGTCGGGGGCCGGAGTTCGCACGCTGGCAGTAGTCGTCAGTACCCTCATCGACCGAAGCTGCCGCCCCAGGCTGTTAATCTTGGTTGCGATCGCACCTCCGTGTGTATATATATATATATATTTATATAAGTAACGTCACGCAGACTGCTAAAGACCTTGTTATCAGCAAGCTATTGATACTATCCTTTCCTTTAAAAGGCGCTCAGTTTGCAGGAAACTTAAATAATCTACGAGGTACAAAAATTTCAGGCTGTTATATTGTAGATGTAAAAGTGTCCATATTTTAGCTTAAACCACCTGCAAATTTATGTCATTTGTCAGTTTGAAACTAAGAAATGCATACATTGTAATTAAAGCTGTCCCACACTTCACAGTGGTGATGGAACTGTTCCTTAATCCGACATGTGCTCGCACGGATTAGCATGCAGCAACGATTAGGCATACCAGTTCATAAATAAAAAATAACCTTGTTGTTTCTCACCACTGTCCTTGACAGGAATCTCGAAGTATATTATGCTAGGGCAAGTTACTGCAAGAATCCTAAAGGTATTTCTTGCATTTAAGCTGATTGCGAATATTTATAAACCTTACGAAGTATCCTGTTTTCTGAGATCCATCAGCTCTGTTTTTATGAGTGTAAATCTCGATCTTTCCGTGAGCGCAGATGGTAAGTTGATCTGACATGTATGCAGTAATCAAAACATTCGACAACGTCTAACTTGGAATCAAGATCCATTCTTTCTTTGAAATCCTTAGCCGCATATGGCTTAATCATCTAATTAATTTGACCCACTTGTGAGAAAAACTCGGCGCCATCGGTAGGATTCATACCCACGCCAGCAAGGGGAAGGCTTTAGTACAGCCAATGCTCTAACCAACTGAGCTACAAGGCCCACACTGGGAGCCGTGGGTTTTATCATATTTGGGTCAAGTTATTCGCTCGGCCCACTGCAACGTTTGGAATCCACCAATTCTGATACAGTATGCTGACTGCCCAAGCAGGATTTCCCTAGGCAATCAATCTAGAATCCACCAGATAACTACCAGGCACATTTAATTAAAAGGGATTTTGGTGGAGTTTAATAATTCAATAGACACAATTGTGAAACATTCGGCGGCCTCGGTGGGATAAGAAAACTGGTCAGAAAGAGGAAGGCTTTATTACAGCCAACGCTCTAGCCAAATTAGGTACGAGGCCCCCACCGGGTCACTTGAATTATTCAAATCTGCCGAAATCCCCTATTACTTAATTGTGCCTGGTAGTCATCTGGTTGATTCTAGATTGATTGCTTAGGAAGTACCGCTTGACCAGTCAGCATTCTACATCAGAATTTGTGGATTCCAAACGTTGCAGTAGGCTGGGCGGGTAGCTTGACCTAAGTGTGATTCAAAGTCACGGCTCCCAGTTTGGCCTCGTAGCTCTGTTGGTTAGAGCATTGGCTGTACTAAAGCCTTCCCACATGCTGGCGTGGGTTCGAATCCCACTGAGGCAGCCACGTTTTTTACAAGTGGGTCATAGGAATTATTCAAATATGCCGAAATCCCCTATTTATTTAAACGTCTAAAACATATATTGCTGGATCTGGTGGGCTCCGTTCATCACACGGAAAAGTGGGCGAAACATTTCGCACTGACTATTTTATTCTAAATGAAATAGAATAAACTCTTTACTTATTTTCATTCCTATATTCCCTTAAAACAGTCAAGAAGACCCCAAACATGTTCACAGAAAAACACGATAATTACTTGGGCGTGAGAGGTTGACTGTTCTTTAAGCAACGGTTAAATTCGACTTTACGTCACATTGCAGCAACTACTGTTGCCCATAACCACTTGGAAAAGTTGAACGTTCAGCACAGAGAAAACGTTTTTTCTAAATGGCATACATCATCTTCTTATGGTATATGGTGTTTTTCTTCGGGAGCTTGCATCATAACTATGAGCTTTTCACGATGACGGACAGGCAGAGTGCAATGACTCCTTCTCAATAAGGCCTCTCCAGCACTCTCGTGCATGTGAAATCCGAACTCTTCTCCGATTTTTTGTGAAAACATGATTTATTGAGTAGGGGGCGGCCATTCCTCTGTGGCACTCATAGGCAGGCAGAATTTTCCGCCGTTGTGCCCAAATCCCTCTTCCGGGGGCCCTGGTTCAGAATTCTCAATGGGTCCCCGAAGGGAGACGGAAGCTATAGGGCGTAGGTGCTATGAAAGTTTCCTATCACTATAGAATGATTCCCGCACACGTCACTATCCTGCGCCCATAACGCTGTGGGGAACATTATCAAAATCCTCGTTCATGACAGCCGGACTGACAGATGCCACTGGCATGCAAGAAGGATTTAGTTGCTGAAGGTTACTCATACTCCTTAGGAACTCGGTTTGTTGCTCATCGACCGTGATTATTTACTGGTTCATATTATTGAATTTGAAGTTGGTATCGCATTGGTTGTAAGCCTGTATTACTTTCTAGTGTTTTTACAGTTGCCAGGGTGTTTATTTGACCCTTCATAGGAAATCATAAAATTATGCGTAGTCCGAGAAAACATTCCTATTATCGACTTAATGGTCCACACCCTGTCAACTGAAACCAGAGATATTAAAAATTAGTTTTTAATGGCTTTTGTTGGTCTAGTTTAAAATATGGGGACTACTTTGTGGTTTCGGAGCTTTGATCCAGAATTCAGACACATCGTCTTATAGGGAGCTTCAAGACTTCGAGTTTGCATTGGGTGGTGAGAGATGTGGCTGAAGATGATAGCATATATGTCAGCAGAGGCGAGTCCGGTGTTTCTGCTCGCTGCTGTCACTTTTATTTATGCTCCTCCATCCTTGGGTCACCTTATGCGTTGTAAGTCCTTCGTTTGACAAGTAAACTCTGTTGGTTTTTTTATTTCCTTGTTATCAGTTTTTATTTCCTTTTCTCACAGCTGTAATCTCTGGTAGTTTAGTTAGCTGAGTCGACAAGACCTTGCCAAATAACCTCATTCTGTGTGAACTGAAAGTACAAATCCCTGATATTACTAATTAGTTGTTTACCTGACATCGTTGTGGGGTGTGTGCCACCATCCTCGAGGATGCGTATACGTTCGCATTCGATAGTACTTTAGGAAACGTAAAAGATGATTTCATTTGAAATCCAACCATACGCACTTTATCCAGGGTAATTTTTCCTAATTTGCTTTAAACCATCCTTCCACGGGTGTACTTTGTTGACACATTGAGCTTTCAACATTTCGGGTAATCATGTTTTCCTGCAAGACTTGACCTTAAAAGTGGGTGTTTTGAAGTTGGACTGGACTAGTGGTCTGGTATGCGAGAGAAAACAGTTATTGCGTCTTACCAAAAGGTCAGATTAAGGTGAGCTATGCTGTTTCATCTTCTTGGGTCAGCGAAGTCTACCCTGAGGTTTTCGTGGGCGGCTCTTCTGCACTTTATCTTTTTAGGCATCTATACGAATCCTTATCCAATTTCTTTCGTGTTTTAAAGAACTGTAATAGACGGTTTTGTCTCATTTAAATGCAGCTCGCTAGAATTTGCATATGGAGCCAAGTAGGCGTCGGTGCCATATAGAGGGCCCTCTTTGCGTTAACATAAGAATCAAGTTAAGATGCTGACCGATATTAATAAAGTGCGTACTCAGCATGTCAACCAATGCAATCGCTTGGGTAACAGAAACCAATATACACCTTTATATTAGATTGCCTAACTCATGAAATGTCTATATCAGAATTTGAGGTAGTAGCAAGGCAGGCATTTTAAGGTGAAAGTTCTGTTTTTTTTTGTATTAAATTGATGCACAAAAGCTGTTAAATAAAAAAGAGTTCACTTCAAATCGGTTAACTTATGAGAAATGAGCTTACATGGGGCAAAATCAGACGTTTTCTGCTATCCAGGAATGTTCCTACGCTATTAACAGCTACGGATCAAAGCATTTTTCTTTTGAGCGCAGTGCTTTGAATGAACATTAATATACGCCAGAAAAAGTTGGAATATATCCCTTTGGAGAACGGAAAAATTTATTTTGGTTTCACGAAAATCACGAGACTTCATTTTTGAGTTATCACATTGTTTTCGGAATAACGGGGGCAGCTTTAGTCTAAAAAATTAAGTTTTGCAAATTTAGGACGTTTTGTACCAAAAAACGCAGTACTAAACTTTTGTGAATGTACTTTGTTTTAGCACACTGATAATTAGGAGCTAAACGCCCATATATACGAGACGGGATGACACCGCCAATTTTCGCTGTCAGGGCGTACGCAAAGCCATTCAAAGACAATTTCAGTCTGCATTTAACTATAAATGAATGGGGTGTAGGGGTATTAGTTAGAGGTAGCACCACACAGATAGCACTTGGTCACTCCATTTGTCTCGTACAGGTGGTGAATGCTCCTGTGGCCGCGACTAACTGGTACCAAACTCTCGCCTGTGGCTCCTCGAATTTGGGTTCTTCCCAGCGGCCACACCCCGGGCAACCGTCACGACCAGCGGGCTACACCAGGTGAGGGTCTCCGGTGTTGTGTGTGCCTCCACACCCCGGTATTGCTGACTCCCGAACTTCCTACCTCCCCCCTCTCAAAAAGTCCTACGGTTGGGGCACCAGCAACCCCGTAAGCGGCCCAGGCTAACACGGGTCGTTCTCCCAGTAAAATTAAATCCGTTATCCATAGTGGAGTTCGGCAGCCGTCTGGGATGTCCGAGCAGCCCTTTTTAGGGACAGCACTGCTTGCCTCCTCGCGGAGGAAGGGGCTAGAAAAGGTGCCCTAAACAAATGCTGTGTATCACGTCTTCTGCAGCTGGCCACGTCTCGTAGATTTCAAAATACGTGGTCGTAAAACTCAAACAAACAACAATACCCCCCGTCCCCATCCCCCTCGCCAAACCCTCCAGGCTGCTCGGGTGCGTCCACTCACACTAGCAGCCTGGAATGTTCGTTCCCTTTAGACAATCCTAGGAGCAACCAGCCGGAATGGAGGACGGCACTAGTCGCTCGGGAACTGGCGCGCTACAAGGTGGACATTGCTGCTCTCATCGAGACCCGATTCGCTGAGCAGGGTCAGCTGTAGGAGGTGGGTGCTAGCTACACCTTCTTCTGGAGCGGCCGGCCAAAGGCAGAGCAACGCGACACTGGTGTTGCCTTTGCCATCCGGAACGACATCGGGGATATCTGCCCTGCCTGCCGCAGGGTATCACTGATCGGCTGATAAGCCTCCACCTGCCTCTTCGGGGAGACTATTTCGCCACCATCATCAGCGCCTACGCTGCCCCAATGACGAGCTCTGATGCGGCAAAGGACGAATTCTACGAGGACCTGCACGCCCTGCTGGCGACTGTGCCGAAAGAGGACAAGTAAATTGTCCTTGAAGACTTCAACGACCGCGTCAGGACGGACCACGCTGCGTGGCAGGCAGTGCTGCGTCCCCACGGTCTCGGTAGCTTTAACGATACCGGCCTTCTGATTCTGCGAACCTGTGTGAAACTATCTCCTGCTGACCAACATATTCTTCCGTCTTCCGACGCAGGAGAAAGGCCACGTGGATGCACCCTCGGTCGCGGCGCTGGCAGCTGCTGGACTATGCTCTCGTCCGAGGCGAGATTGACAGGATGTGCTGGTAACCAAGGCGATCCGCAATGCCAACGGTTGAACAGCTCACCGCCTCGTCATCTCCCAGATAAGGCTCCGACTGCAACCCCGACGAAGGCTCCAACGTAAGAGGACACCAGGTAAGTTAAATACTCCTTTTTTAAATTTGCCTGCTCACTATTTTTATTTCAGCAACCAAATAACCGAGAAACTGGAGGACCTGCATGCTCCAGATGATAATGCTATCGTGGAGACACGATTGTGTCAACTGCAAAATATCATCCAGTCCACCGCCCTCAAGGTCCTCGGACGCGCGCGCCGTCAACATAAGGACTGGTTTGATGAAAATTACGTCGACATCAGCAACTTACTCAAGGAGAAGAATGGACTACACAAAGCCTACATGGACCTTCGGACTGATGCCACCAAAGCAGCCTTCTTCGGATGCCGGACCTTGTACAACAACGGCTGCAGGATATGTAGGACGTCTGGATGATCCGAAAGGCTAAGGAAATCCAGGGGTATGCGGACTGCAAGGAAATGAAAAACTTTTTCAAAGCCATAAAGGCCATCTACGGCCCGTGTATCAAGGGGACCGCACCGCTGCTCAGCTCTGACGGCACAACACTGCTGACACAGAAATCTCAAAATCTGAAGCGCTGGGCCGAGCACTTCAGAAGTGTCCTTAATTGCTCATCAGCCATCTCTGGCTCCCTCAATTGGACACAAAAAATGACCTGGATCTGCCGCCTTCCCTACCAGAAACCATCCGGGCCGTGCAGCAGATTTCCAGTAGTAAAGCACCGGGATCCGACGCAATCCCACCGGAAGTCTACAAGCACGGTGGGCCCCGGCTGATGGCAGAACTCACAGTACTCTTTCAGGAGATGTGGCGCCAAGTACAGGTTCCTCAGGATTTCATCGACGCGACCATCGTCCATCTCTACAATCGGAGGGGAACTGGCAACTCTGTGATAATCACAGAGGCATCTTGTTGCTTACCATCGCCGAGAAGAGCTTCGCCCGTATCCTTCTTAATCGTGTGAACGGTCACCTAGAGCAGGGCCTGCTCCCGGAAAGCCAATGGGGCTTCCGCCGATACCGTGGATCAACTGATATGATCTTTGCCGCCCACCAGCTACAAGAGAAGTGCATGAGATGCGAACTCCCCTTTATACTACCTTCGTGGATCTGACGGAAGCCTTTGACACGGTTAATCGCGACGGACTGTGTAAAGTCATGCAGAAATTCGGCTGTCCTGAGCGGTTCACGTACATTGTATGTCAGCTTCATGACGGGATGACGGCGCGCGTCACTGACAACGGGACGGTATCTGAAGCATTCGCAGTGACCAACGGAGTGAAGCAGGGCTGTGTATTGGCTCCCACCCCGTTCAGTCTCATGTTCTTGGCTATGCTGATTGACGCCTACCGTGATGAGCAGCCTGGGATCCGCATCGCCTACAGAATTGACGTGCACCTTCTCAACAGTCGACGTATGCAGGCTGTAACTCACCGTGACGGAGGGAGGACATGCAAAGGAGTATGGACCTTTTCGCGTCAGGCTGCGCCAATTTTGGATTCACAATCAGTACAGCCAAAACGGTTGTCATGACCCAGCCGCCACCCAGCGCGGAATACAATGCTCCCAAATCAATGTCAACGGTGCTCAACTGAAAAACGTGGAAACCTTCGCTTATCTAGGAAGCACGCTGTTACGCAACACGATAATCGATGACGAGGTTGCCCAACGGATCTCCAAAGTTTGTCAGGCCATCGGCCGACTGCAGACATACATGTGAAATCGCCACGGTATTCACCTGAACCCCAAACTGAAGATGTACAAGGCAGGCGTCTTGACGATACTCCTTTACGGAGCTGAGACCTGGACCGTCTACTCGAACCAAGCCAGGAATCTGAATCACTTCCATCGCAGCTTCCTCCGCAGAATACTGAAGCTGAGATGGCAAGACAGGATCCCAGACACGGAAGTTCTGGAGCGGACCAGAATCCTCAAAATCCACGCCATGCTGAGGCAAGTGCAACTGCGATAGAGCGGCCATCTAGTAAGAATGGACGACGAGCGACTACCCAAACGACTTTTCTACGGAGAACTCGCTACGGGCGCTTGCCGACAGGGGGGTCAAACCAACGCTACAAGGACACTTTGAAGAAATCTCAGAAGTACGGTATAAAATCGTTGCCATATAAGATTCCTACTCCTTGAAGTACTATTTGTTTGTAGAATGGGCATTACGTGGTTATTCCACAGTGGCTGATTTTCCTCGACCCAAATGTTCATTGAAATTATGGATCTGGCCCTAAAAAGTCATGTCCGAATCACCTGACTCCATGTCCTGCACTTAATAATTTCAGAAATTATTTCCCCGATTATTCTCTGGAGTCCATATACGAGAAACCGCATAGAGAACGGTGGGGACCCACTGAGGAGCCGATCTCCTCGTTTCTGCGTCAAGCAGCAGCAGAAAAATCGGCAAAACACGTGTCTGGGCTTTTAGCTAGAACCTTTGTCAGAAGTACGGTATAACATAGTTGCCATATAAGATCCCTACTTCTTGTAGTACTACTTGTTTGTATCATGGGCATTACGTGGTTATTCCACAGTGGTGATTGTCTTCGACCCAAATGTTTATTGAAATTTCGGATCTGGCCCTTAAAAGTCATGTCCGAATCACCTGACTTCACGTTCTGCACTTCATAATTTCAGAAATTATAATATATATATATATGTTTTTAATATTAGGCAAACTCCACTATTCTGTACTAAAGACAAGTTACTTATCGCCAAACGAGTAAAAACGGGCACTTTTACAGCTGCCTACTCTATCTGGACAAAGTGTCAGCAGAATATATGGGAGTAAAAGGGCCCTGCCTATGATAATCAAATGAAAAATGGAAAAAAAAACTGGGTCTCAAGCAGGTTAACGATCACGCAATTTTCATCTCCTACAGGAATGTAAGCCTCATTGAACTTGAACATGCCCCAGTCCCGACAAATCAAACTCGATTTTTATGCTTTCTTCATGACTGTTTCCTGGTACTCGCCTATTTGACTCTATCGATAGAGTTTTTTACTGTGATATTGGACTGGATAGAATGTCTTCAGAAGGTCAAAGGCTTACTGCGAGACAAGCCTTTCTAATCTGTATAAGGATTTAAACTCCTTTGAGTTCTGGAAAACAACATTGATCCTGGGGTTTTTGGCACTGAAACTGACTTCTCGATCGGCACACGATGCGAGCTGACGAACCCGTTCCTTATATATAACTGGTTAGTCACAGGATTTAATAGACTTCCAACTTCGGCTTATTTTGATAAGTTTTGATACCCAACCAAGCTTTCTGAACTCCCTCCAAAATACCAAAACTGGAAAGCTATTCTGTCGCCCATGCCTGTCTGTAAATGCAATCTATTTTCCAAAATTATCTTTTTTAATATTTTATTCTGGTGAAAATGAAATGTGCATGGAGAGATGCAGAGGTACGAAAGGTACTACGGGAAGTTTTTGGCCGTGGGTTCATCTGCACCACCTTTTTTCAAATGCTTTGTAGCCACTCCCACCCGTTCAGCGATGAATATAAAGTAAAGTTCAGCTATGGGCTTATTAGGATATAAACTTCCATTTAGTTGGGATAGATTGCGAAAACAAAATTCAGGGTTAAAAGCGTAGGATAATTTTATTTTACACGAATGAGAAAATGCAGTTGCGAGGGTTTAAAATATAAGTGCTAAGGAAAACGTGTTTTAACCGCCATCCAGCAAGACGTTGAGTTCCTCCAGGCTGAGCTCACCGTCGCCGTTAGCATCAAACCTCTTCACCAGTCTCTCAACTGCCTTCTGATCCAGACTGCTTCCCATTTCTTTCAGCATTGCACTCAATTCTGCAACGCTCACCTTGTTGGAGCCATCTGTGTCCAACTCCTTAAACATAGCCAGAATGCTGCGGCTGAAGCTGTGAATGAAGAAGTGAAAATGGGGTTTCTGTTCATCGAGCGAGAAAACGCCACATAACAAGACGATCAAATACCCCTCTACTGACTGGAAGGAGATTCTTATACAAAGTTTGGCATTTCTACTTTACTGGATTTAAACTCATTTGAAAATCCATTCTCAATATAAATTTTTAATTAAGGGGCAACAGTTGAAAGTTTCAAAAAAGGTTGCATACAAAAGAATAAGGAGAGTAAAAGAGAAAGTCAACTATGAAAGTAAAACCTAGAGCGTTTTCTAAACCATCCAATACAGGTGATATACAATTGATAATTTTAAATTTTTATTTTAAATTTAATTCAAGATGGCAATTACGTCGAAGGGAATTTTCAAGGATGAACGCTTTGACGGCAAAATAGCTTCACTTCCTACAGAAAATTTAAAACCCTATTCTTTTCATGAATAAATTGACTGGACCAATTTTTTAAACTTCTTGTAGTACCTTACTGAGACTGTTCAGTATTATTGGAGAATTCGAATAAAAATACAAAAATGAATGCTATTTGAATGTACCTGATATACTTATCTGAAGAAGAGCAAGATGATGCTAGCTTACCTCATTGTCAGACACTGGAGAACCTATGGATTAAAACAAAAATAACTTCAAATAAAGATATCCACATAATGTTTTGTTAAGTGGATTGAAGCATAAGCCGAAAAGCCCACTCACTTTTAGGGAAAAACTTGGATTCCGGATTTATCGCGTCTATTTATTTGTATCGTCGCGTAAATTGGTTGGTCGTTTTGTGACCTCACAAGATGCCCATTAGCATATTCTTCGGCCCATTGGCTGAAGGAATTTTCTGGTCACGGAATTGCGTTTTCTTGAACCCATGTCACGCAAACCTCGTTACTTCTGAGGGTTAAATAGCAGAATAATTCGTCCAAATGCGATGTAGAGTGTCAAGTCTATTTATGTAATATGTATTTTATAGATTGTGGTCACTCTTTGCTGGTATCTTTTTAAAGCAGGCTTGCCTTTTCTAAAAAACCACTAAAATATATTTAAAACGCCGTACAACATTAAGTTTACCGTGGCATTGCGATAAAATCAGGAGAACTTTGATTCTAGAGAGATAAACAAAGATCAAACATCTTATTAGAAATGCTACAACAGTCCTGAAAATCCCAAAGATTTGTGCGTTTTTCACGTTGTTTTACTTTTAAAGAACTTGGCCTTTTAATATTTAGATATTCACAAACAGAACTGGGTCTTTTCTCAAAAACTCATTCACGTGTTATAAATTTTGCATTGGTATCAGCGAATGGCCATGTGAGAAAGGGACGAGGTAGTTCTTGAGGCAGCGTCTTTTAAAGGCAGTTTAAAATAAAATGCGATAGCCGGGAAAGGCTATTATTGGGTTTGAAAGTATTTTGAATAATATATCCTCATCTTTGCAAAGTTCTCGAACAGGGACCTCGCCAGAATCTGGTTGGGGATTTAATGTAGTTGTGTTGGCGATCATTTAAAAGACGAACTGGGGATTACATTCGTCAGTTTTGTAAGAATCGGACACTTATTAACACAACGATTTATACAAAACTTCAACATTCAAGGCCTTTTGTCGATTGGAAAGTTATCCGTGAGAGTTTAGCAAGGACAAAAGCAGCCTCTTGGTGTGCTTTATGGCGTATGTATCTGTCCGATTTCAATATATTGTCCGATTATTTGCTTGAGTTCGCTTCCGAAAATTCGAAAAGTGCATGGAAATATGCACTAGAAATAGGTTGAGTTCCGTTAGACATATGTACCAAACTTGAATTCATTGAGTTTTTGAGTTTTGACAGGTGGTCGCACAGCAACCAGGAACACCTTGGTGGTAAATTTTATAAAGAATTCCAATATATCACCGAAGGTTCAGTGTGGCCGCACACAACAACAAAAAATATCGTCCCCTGGCGAAGGGTTTCTGTTCATTAGATTACTTGCTGTATCTTATGTCATGATTAAATCATCCAAAAGTTTAAAACAGGGGCATATTTTAGCCAACCTCAACAGGGACAACTTTGAAGTAAACCAGATACTCGGTGGCAAACGACACACAGTTCTTGATTGTCCTGTGTAGATGCATCTGGGCTTAAATGATCCCTAATTTAAAACATGTAGAAATGCATCAGTGCAAAATATTGGCGATCATTGTTATGCTGACACCATTTGAAGCCCTCGCGCAAACGCATGCCGTCTTTGCAGTTGATCCCTAAAAGAACACACGGCAGTGATACTGGGCCGATGTACTTAAAAAATGCAAATCTAGAACAGGAGTAGCATATTTCTCCGGGCATTCAGCAAGATAACAGTGCGGATATAATGGTGTTCAACGAAAATGAGCCACCATTATTGTCTCGCTTGTGGAAAGAAATACCATTTCTGGAAGTACAGATTACAAGCTAGATCAACCTTTCACTAACGGTTCTCCTTCTTTGACAAAATTAATTAATTGAACAAATGGCCTCCTCGAATAAGGGGTTACAGTTTTTTAGAATAAGAATAAGATGACGGATGCCTACGAAGCTAAACACAATCCAGACTATTATAATGTGCACTGTGCTGCACTCTTCAACATAGAAACAGGAAAAGTCTCCCGAAGGATTGGTCTGAGCAATTAAATTCAACATTTTTCGGAAGCGACGAAAAAAACATGACCTTTCTCTTTTGGGCCGTTTCACAGATGGAGACCTACCTAGGAAGGAAGAAGTAATACTCCTGCTAAGGAAACTTGAATCAAAGATTAGGTTTCTTGGACCATCATTCTCTATTGCTGTAAATGCTATCTGTTAAATCCTGAGGCTATGCACCGACAGATAACCCGAATTCATTACCTCTTGAGTTGAAAGTTCAGCATCTCTCCGCTCGACAGTAATAGCAATGTCAAAGTTAGTCGATGGCAATCGCATACTGAAGCTGTTCAGCACTCTTCGGTAATTGTACAAAGACAATGAATACAGCAGCAAATATTGCTCAGGATCAAGTTCACCAGTGTGGCCTAAATCATTTTGATTAGTTCAATAAAAGAAATTTCAAAAATTGATAACATGATTTATGGCATAATATAAGGCTTTGGGGCTAGGTGTGAGAAACCGCCATTCAGGCATCGCAAAAGCAGGAGTCTCGGCTGTACTCAAGGTTTAGCCTCGCTTACGTGGATTTGAATCTCACCAAGGAAGCCAAATTTTCCAAAATGTGTTCAAATGCATTATCTAAGTCCGTCAATGTGATCCATTAGTTATCGCGTATACAATCTTAAAAGTCATCCTTTCCCTTGTGTGTACATGCTAATAATTACCCTGTTCTTCTCTAGTCAAAATTTTTAAAAGGTTCTCCGGATGGATTTAAAGTGAGTGCATGTGATTGGCATTCAAAATCGACCCATTAGTTAAGTAGGCGCTTGAATCCTTTTAAAGAGGCTTCAAATCGTCAAAGAATTAATAACTGCTGTGGCAGAATACTCCTATGTCATCAATTATTTCCCTACGGGAAAACGAAATAGCGATTTTGATTTTATAACATTGATTTTTAAATAATTTCCAGAATCATAAAATCTCTATTTGATAATATACACATCTTGTCCACGAGGACGGTGGTGAGGAAGGCGTACACTTTGCGAGACTGGTGTATAATTTATTTTACAACTATTATGTGCACTCGGTTCTTTTTGGCTGTATAATGGCTATGCATAAATTTAGTTGAGATCTTAATCATTCCGACGTGGGATTTAAACTAATACTTAGTAGATGCACATTGAACGCTTCAAAGGGAACATTTAAATCACATTTATACCGCAAATTACGTTTCTTTTTTATTCGCAAGCAAGTTGGAAGCACACAATCCTATATCCACGTACATTTTGGCCGGCCTCTAACCTCGAAACCAGCATTGATTTGCAGTTCATGCGCTTAAACGATGCCAGCAGCTTGAGGCAGCCAATCGTAGGAAAATAAGGGAAAGGAAATAAACAGGAGGTCACAAACCTTCCAACCAACGCCTGCTGGTAAACAAAAAATGTGACCGAAATCTTGGGTCGCTTAGTTTCATTGGTGCGCAAGGGCTTTTATCAGTTTGTGTTAAGAAATCCGCACGGCAGGCAGTAAGCTTGATTAATCTCTTGCTTAAGTAACTCCTTGTTACCTTCTAGATTCTTCGCTTTCCAATAATGAGGTAAGTGACTAGGACTTACTCATTTCTTTGTACCACAAGATTTTGAAATTACATCGATTTTATGGCCTTACTTTCGCATATTACATGGAGTGGTCAAATATAAGATGAACTTCCATATGTTATCGCATGCACCCATTACCAACTTGATTATTTACAAATAAGCACATTGTGCTGGCTTTTTGATAAAAAATCTTTTTACCGCTAAAGTTTTATTCTCAGAAATTTCTAAGATGACCAGTATGGCTTAATTGAAATAAAAAATGACTAATATGATTTTTCGAAAAGTTGTCTGCACCTCTGAAATTCAGTGCCCTCGTGAGAATGCTTGACATCGTTGTACCTCGACACTTGCCCAAAATTTTCTTATACAGAAGATATATTTGCTGAATTCATTCACATGGTATGCCGTACTTAATAAATTAGCCAACGTGACTGATTTAGTAAAAGGGGTTAAACGGCAGTTTCAGAACATCATTTTCTTCCAAACCTATAAGAGACTCTTTTTGGAAACTTATGAAAAGACAACGCAGATTACAGTTAAAATGTGGTGCAATGTGGAAAATAAGGACTGGTAATTACGACTGAAGGCTTCGCACTTGAACGCAAGGAAATCTACAAGGTTTCTATTTTAGTCAGTTCACAATAATTTATTTGAGACGGCTAGTTCAGAGGACTTATCTTGTAATTTTATCAGTGTGCTATGCTAAAACTTGCTCCCTCTTATCTCAATCTATTTATCTAGCTTCAACGAATCCGTCATTGCCATGTTTAAAGAGTTGGACACTGATGGCTCCAACAAAGTGAGCGCTGCAGAATTGTCAGCCATGCTGCGCGAAGTCGGGAGCAATTTGGATTTGAAAGCTGTCGAAAGGCTAGTGCGAAAGTTTGACGCTAACGGTGATGGAGAGCTCAGTCTGGAAGAACTCAATGTGATGATGGATGGCATTTAAAACATATAAACTTATGACATTTTCGGTTGTTGCACTGACCGCTTCTCTTCAATAAATATATTCTTGCTTTCAGTTATTTTGAAAATCAATGGAAAAACTTTCCTCCTGACATTTCCATGCGACAAGATCTGAGCGTTTTCCTACTCACCAGATGGTTCAGAGTTGAACCGACGCCTGCCGGGACTTGCCAGACGGATTCAAATGCTGGCATCACCACTTTTCCCCTTAAAAAACCAGTTAAAGCAAACCAGTAGGTTTTTGGTCACACAGCATCACATTTTGCTATATATAATGCACACGTATGTTGCATTATATATATATATATATATATATATATATATATATATATATATATAATGGTAATGGGGCGCTCACCGATCGGTTACAGGACTCACTCGTCCCGTTGTACCTTGGGGCTTACTCTAAAGCCCCGCCAGCAGCCGTAAGGCAGCTAAGTATATAGGCAAAATAACATGACCGACAAAGAATAGGGAGACTGGAATGGCCATTTCTGGCTTATTAGCCGTCATCAGCCAGCCATACCCAAACCCAGGTGCTGCGGCGCCCGAGCCTCGAACTCGCAACCTTGTTGGGTAGAAGTCCAACGCTCTACCCACTGCGCCACGAGCTCGTTGTCTTGCCGGTTTCGATCGGGAATATTGACAATGGTAATGGGGCGCTCACCGATCGGTTACAGGACTCACTCGTCCCGTTGTGCCTTGGGGCTAACTCTCAAGCCCCGCCAGCAGCCGTAAGGCAGCTTATTATATAGGCAGAATAACATGACCGACAAAGACAAGGGAGACTGGAATGGCCTTTTCTGGCTTATTAGCCGTCATCAGCCAGCCATACCCAAACCCAGGCGCTGCGGCGCCCGAGCCTCGAACTCGCGACCTTGTTGGGTAGAAGTCCAACGCTCTACCAACTGCGCCACGAGCTCGTGGTCTTAACGGTTTCGATTATGAATATTAACAATGGTAATGGGGCGCTCACCGATCGGTTACAGGACTCACTCGTCCCGTTGTGCCATGGGGCTAACTCTCAATCCCCGCCAGCAGCCGTAAGGCAGCAAAGTATATAGGCAGAATAACATGACCGACAAAGACAAGGGCGACTGGAATGGCCATTTCTGGCTTATTAGCCGTCATCAGCCAGCCATACGCAAACCCAGGCACTGCGGCGCCCGAGCCTCGAACTCGCGACCTTGTTGGGCAAAAGTACAACGCTCTACCCACAGCGCCACGAGCTCGTTGTCTTGCCGGATTCCATGGGGAATGTTGACAATGGTAATGGGGCACTCACCGATCGGTTACAGGAATCAACCGTCCCGTTGTGCCTTGGGGCTAACTCTCAAGCCCCGCCAGCACGTAAAA